>JAVQJF010110546.1:0-27292 GCA_036023855.1 Gadopsis marmoratus | reverse complement strand
ATATATATATATATATATATATATATATATACACACATCAATCCACTCCGAGTTCCATGTCCTAGTTTCCTTGTGTCCGTGTTACCTTGTTGTTTTGCCTTTTGTCCCCGAACCTGGATCTCCTCCTCATTTATCCCTAATAAATCATCGATCTACACCACTCAGCCTGCTGTGTCTGCACTTGCATCCTCACTCCCTGCACCGCACCGTAACACAAAGCAGTTTCAAAGTGCTTTTCAGACATTTAAACTGAAATTACATTAAATGTTAAGGGATTGGAAATAAACTTTAGAGCTACCTTTTTAACAAATATTACATACAGGGCAACAATAAAAACTAATTCCTATATTTTATTATTTTTATTTCTGTGACTACAAAAAAGTATATCATAACAAAGTACCCTTTCCCTAAATTATTGGTAAGTGGTGTATTAGACATGGTAAAACATGTCAAATTTGTGTCGTGAGTACATCTGCAGAAATGAAAAATACAATGGATAAAGAATCAGTTAAAAGTCTTTATAAAGATGAATGTAATGATTACTTCATCCACCCATCCATCCGTTAATCAGCCACAGTATCGTTTGATCATAATCTCATCAATTACCATAAACCATCAGAATAAAAGAGACAACTGACGACAGCATTTTACCTTCATGGTTGCTAGTCTTTTGGCGAGGTAGACGTCGGGGTTTTGAATGCACTGCACTGTCACGACACAGATATGAAGAAAGATCAGTGACTACTCAACACGGTCAGTGCATGATAATCCCACACACAGTTTTTAAAGCGATACAGTAAATGGGCTTTTCAACCTTAATGGTTCCCAAAGTGCTATGAGTTAAGTGTCTTGCCCAAGGACACGTCCACCCTGGGATTATTGGACGTCCCGCACTTCCTCCTGAGCCGCAGCCGCCCACAACATTTACCTAAAACTTTCAAACCCAGTCGAGTGTCTCCTGTAAACCGCTTCTCCACAGCCTGATCCACCATCTGTCCGCTCTCCACCTCCAATCCCATCAGCACTGTCGGCAATGTACGAGGTCAGGGGAATGAACATATTCATATTTTAAAAAATCTGCGAAGACTTCCTAACACGCAGAAGCAGGGAACATGCATTCCAGCCTCACCTTTGTTAAGATGGTCTGCGTCTCTGGAGGTCAGTACGTCAATCCATGGTCCCGCGTCAGCTTTTTTCCCATTTAGTGACGCAGAGAGAGACTGTAAGAATAAACGCATTCAGTCAAAGAGGTGAAATGTCAGACATGTCTGGCTTTACAACCACTACATGCCCCAGTCAATTGCTCGGATCCTGACTGCCATAGTAGTGACTGTCAAGATTTAGCACATTGTGTCTGCTTTACTGGAAGCTGCTCTTTGCACCCGCCTAGACCACGACATTTGAGTAAATGGAAAATAATACCTCAATATCTCTTTGAACCACTCCAACAACATTTTCTTTCTGTTGGGAGACAGGGGTGAGAAAACTCTTGCTATTTACATATCCAAGATGAATTGTTTCAATAATATGAAAGGTGTGGGATCAGTGCCCACTGTTGTATCTTTACTGACTGTTCCCAATGGTTCCATAAGTAAAGCAATTGGCCTTAATAGAAGTGAGGGTAAAGGAAATAAATACTCTTATTACGTTTAGCAAAGCCACAACAAGCTTCGCAAAGTCTCCGCTGGTTTCTCCTCTCAGTTCCTTCTCCAGGTCCTTTGTATACACTGAAAAGGGTTGTGACAAACAGACAATGTGATAAATGTCAGGACACAAGAGATTATGGAAAATGACTCAAAAGCTTTTTGGAGGAAAGACCAGGAAAGTTGTGTGACTTACAATGTTGGTACGCGGCACTAATTTCTTGAAGCTGCTTTCCGGATCGCGTGCACAGGACCTCCAGTAGCGTCTCCTCATCTGTGCCTAAGCCCTGCACACACGAGCACACACGTACTGCACATGTATCCCGGGAAATGACACACTGGCATGGTGAAACCCCCCCCCCACAAGGGATTCATGCATGCACACACGAAAGCATGTACACAAACACCCACTCACCACCATGGCCTGTTGCAGGCGAAGAGCCTCATAATGCAGAGGAGGCAACAGCAGGTCCAACAGTAGAGCCTCCAGTTCTCCAGACAGAGCTTTCTTCACACCAGCTGCCAGGTCCTGTTAGAGTCAGATAAAAACGGATGTTTTCACATCTCTCAGACGATGTCTCTGGGTTATGTCTTATCTTGGTAATTTGAAAGAAAAAAATAAATGAAATCAACCCTTAAAATGTACTTTAATAATAGCCACAATTCATTTTTCTTTCCTCTCTCTCTCTCTCTCTCTCCTTCCCCAGGTATCCATAGCAACATTAATCTCTGCACCTGCTCCGCTAGCTTGGCTAACACTTCAGCTAACGGCTAACTCTCACTGGTGGGCCAACTGGAAAAAGTGAGTTTAAAGAAAACAAACAATTTAAATGTTGTTGCTCTGCAAAACATAGCTGACTATCAGAACTCAGCGGGCCAGCGCAATGTCAGTTCTGTTTCTGTCCTTTGGACTTTCCCGCTGTACCGTTTGACCACACAGTGACTCTGCCAAATACTATCAAAATACTATTAGAATACAACAGGGAAGAAAAGTGGCCAACCAAATATACCCCACATAACCTGTAAAAATCAACTACTGCCAATATATAGTGAATGTCCCCTTGCCGATTATGTACAACACTACAGCATCATATAAATCTCTCTACCTCCCCCTGTGTCATTATTTTAGCCTATACTGTTTATACTGCTCCCTCTCTAAACAAAGGTGTGTTCAAACCCTTTTAAATAATGCTGGATCAGCAAACAGTTGGAAGTTACACATGAGCAAACATATTTGCGACATACATAACATGGAGAATATTTTTGAGGAAGTTTTACATGTGGTTTTTAACAGTGAATCCATTTCTAAATGATTTTTTTAGACTGTTCAGGTCAGTTGTTTCTTTACCTTTTGTGTTATTTCTGTAAAGGTCTCCGCAATCGCTTGTCTCTGGTCGCTGCTCCGATTGGTTATGATCCTCACCAGAGTGCCTGTATCTGAGCCAGGTACGCATTGTTTGGATTTCAATTATGATACAATACTGAGTATTCAAGGATGTAGTGAGGATGGTAGGAGGCAAACAAAACAGTAGGATTGTGTAAAGCTTCATCCAAACACTGCTGGCCAACAACACCACCCTGGCTCTTCCCAAACCAGTTTTAACCTATTACCAGAAGCACTGCACCTTTCTTCTCCAGCGCTGCCTGGATCTCCATGGCATCCCGGTCAGGGTGGAAATTGGAGAAGGGTCGCACTGTTCCAAGGGTACCCCAACACATCTCCTATTTGATGAAGAGGGAGAGTGAGAGAGAGAAACAACACATTTAGACAAGCCAAAAAACAAACACTGCAAAGACTGGAAGATTAGGCACAAATCTGGCCACTGTTACTATCACAAATGTGAAGATGAAGTGGCAGGGATCAAGTGGAGGAAGCACCTGGAAGGTGTTGGCAGAAGATGAGCAAAGATATGTCCGTTTTCATCATGTTTAAATTTAAAGAATGTCTGGAAAAGTAGTAGGTTGGAGAAGTAGTTTGTTTGCACTGAACTTTGACAGGAAACAGTGTTGTCAGACTAAGTCTTAAACTTTGAGTTGGGTTTATCAAACCCTAATTGACCTGGCTGTCTTTACCCTCAAATCTAATGCGAGAAGGTATGCGGATAATCAGAGAACACAAGTTAGCAAATCATATTATCTACAAATGTGGTGTCTTGGCAAACAGAGCCATTACGCAACAGCAGAGGGAAGACAGGGCAGGAGAAGTCTGCTTACGTGTGATTGGAAGTACTCAGGGTCCATGGCTTTGTCTTAACTGCAAGAAAGAATGTGAGTGAGAGATATAAATGGTCCATACGCATGCAGAAACATACAGTAAATGGCATTAACGCACACAGACACACGGGCACACTATATACTGTATATAAAATGACGCCCAGTTCGGTGAACGGGTTATATTACTGTAACAGACTAAGACACACAGTAAGCCAACAACAAACACCTGACAGAATAACGCAAGCACATGTTCTTACAAAAGCTTTGAGAAATGTTCTTACCTGTAACAGAATGCTGTGGCAGGTGTATTAAGGTGTGGAGATAGTGGAGATTTTTTTTTTATTATTTTTTTTTACAACCTCCTCTATTCAGCCCTCTATCTCAGTCCCACCTTTACGACGCCACACCTGCTGCAGTTGACCCACCTGACTGTCAGTCATACAGCTGGCCAATCGGTGCTCAGAGTCTTCCCAGCTTTGCAGCCACTATTGGTCTGTTGAATATCCACTTGTAAAATACTGACATTCCTTGCAGAGGAGGAATCCAGGCAGTCCGGTTTGTTCACAGGAGACCTTTCTTGTGACGTGGCGATGTGGGCTGTAGTTTTTGTAGCTGATTTGGCCAAAGATTAATCATCAGTGAGAAATTGTTAGTGTGTCAGGCTGCACATTTATCCCCTTCATTGCAGAATGTGTGGATTTGAAGTTACAGCTTTGACATTTTACCGCTTTTCACCAAGATGGAGCAGATACCAGATAAAGAACTAGGGGATAACTCTGGTTTCAGGGTTGAACAGTTTTTTCTAAGACTGGTGTGCTCATGTATGACCTGATGGTCTTTTGGGTCCAATACTTGAAAACTAAATTGAATCACAAGAGCTAGCAGAAGGCCCCTTTTCAGTACCTGCATTTGTGGCTGCCAATGATCGCAATCTGATACTCCAAAACTCTTATCCGCCCTTTTTCCTCAGCCAAGAGAGAAGGACAGAAGGGAACGAGAGTGAGACAGACAGACAGACAGACAGACAAATTACATTTGCGTTCAAACTCAGCAGGCACAAATTAAAGGTCATATGAATTTATTGTGTCTCGCAGAAAAGTCCGGTGGAACACCACTTGAACAGTAAACACAGTGCAATCCGAGCATAACTTTAATCCGTCCAATCATCTGTGCTGCTCAACTTTCAGCTGCTGTTCACCTGCAGAGCACAAAGAAATATGAGACCTGTGTGGTTATTACAACAAAGCTGATCTACAGGAAGCTCTTTTGCTTTTTGGTAGTATTAAATTATGGTCCATTAATAAACAAAACAAAAAACCCCACAATTTTTAACAAGAAAAAGAAGAATATTCTGCTGAAAATGTAGGTGTGCTTGCTGCTGAGATGAAATGCTGAATCAGTTGAAAATGCTGTCAAAACACAAATGACAATACAAATGACGTCATTTGAAGAGTAAGAGATGAAAGTAGTTGAGCTGTCAGTTGATGTGTAACCACTGAATTGTCATCTGAAGAGTAAGAGACAGGGAGCTGGAAAGGAGACTCTGACTGATCATCAGATGGAGGAGGAGCAATGCGAATTCCGTCCTGGCTGTGGCACAATGGGCCAGCTCTTTACCCTTGCAGGGCTGCTGAGGGGTTCATGGGAGTTTGCTCATCCAGTCTACATGACTGGATACATGTCACCTTTGAGAAGGCTTTCATGTCCCCTGGGGGGTCCTGTGGGGGGTTCTATGGGAGCTTGGGGGTGCCGGGTTCACTGCTACAAGCCATCTGATCCCTACCAAAGTGAGAGCTGTGTCCGCATTCTCGGCCAAACACGGTGTCAGTGGGTGCTGGACTCCCCCAGGGTTGCCCCTTGTCACGGATTCTCATTTCGTGATATTCATAGACAGGATTCTCAAAGTGCAGCTCGGTGACCTCAGGATTGTGTCTCTCCTCTTTGTAGATGATGTGGCTCTGTTGGCTTCACCAGGCTGTGACCTTCAGCATGCATTAGGGTGGTCTGCAGCCGAGCGTGAAGCGGTTGGGATGAGAGTCAGCCCCTCCAAGTCCGTGGCCGTGGTTCTCTGCTGGAAAATGGTGGATTTGGGTGGAAAGTGAGTTACTGCCCCAGACAAGGGATTTCAAGTATCTTGAGGGGAAAATGCGAGCGCGAGATGGACAGTACAGCACCCGCATCAGTGGTAATGCGGGCGCTGTACTGGACCGCCGTGGTGAAAAGGCAGCTGAGCCGGAAGGCAAAGGTTTCGATTTACATCAGACATCTGGAGGGAGCTTGGAGTAAAGCCACTGCTCCTTTGCTAGGAAGAAACTGCTGCATATCTCAATATGAGATAACTAAAATAAAAAGTATTACACCGCTAGTGGTTGTTTTCTATTTTGCATGTCTGTCTTGTTGGCTTGGTGCATCTCAGAAAGCTATTTTCTACAGAAATACATAATGATCGTAAAATTCACCCCAAGTATAACAGGCAGGTAAACAGGGAAACTGAATATTCAATTTCAGAATAGATTAAAGTATGAATTCAGACCCATCCCACCCCCCTTCACGAATGCAGGGATGGGAAGTATAAAGGGAAGTATGAATGAAATAAAGTCTGGGTAAACATTTAAAATAGATCAAAATAGTCCATTAAAGTGGAGAATACTCTACTTTACAGATCTTCAGACGTATGTACATCTGTTTTTATTATATACTATGTATATATATAGTATATATATGGGATCAGGGCTGATCATTGCTGTACATAAGAAAATAAAAAATAAAAATAAAAGAGCTGACCATCGTTTGATTATATTCTCAGTCAATATGACAATTTTTGGACAAATATTATTTATGATTCTACTGAAATCAATGAGTCAGCTTTGTTTTATTTAGCAATTTTTTATTCAATATTTTATAACCACTCCCTCTTATATAAACATCTGACATCATATATTTAGTATCAAATATTAACATACAGCCGATGCAGGTAACATATTTTCATGTAACAATTTGACAAACATTACAACAATAATGAAAAACAGGAACTGGACACACAACCCATTTCATTGCAGTGCACAATGCAACGTGATATACTGCATGCATAACTGCAATGTTCCCCACAAAACAAACTGATATATACAAAAGAATACCTTAAAAAAAGGCATAGCATACATTTCTTGCATGCTATGCATTCAGTGGTCTTTATTCATCTACTGTCTGTATAAAGCATTGGTAGCCGCTTGCTGTTCGCTACAAGGAAACAATGTCCAGAAGCAACTTAAGACTTGGTTTGCGCCATTGTATACAAAGTTAAGCCTCTACAGTCAGGACATTTACATGTATCTGGAATCATACAAATAGGGAGAACCTAGTTTGGATACGCAAATTGTGGGCAAATGATGACATTGGATAAAGGTCAAAGTCAAACACGTGGAATACATCTAACCATACCCCTAAAACCATAGTTAAGCACATCCTCAAAACTACATTTATTTTCCCTTTCCAACTCATGTCAGCAGGTGAAGCCGCTTACACCTTTCTTTTTTTGTAGTCCCTGCATACAGAAAATCCTCATCTGACTTGACTTAGAGAAAACTGAATAATTTCGTGACATGAATACAAACTAACAAAAAACACAAAATCCTTTCCAAAGCACTAAACTGTCTGGTGCAGCATTTTCAGGGCTTCACTTGCTTTATTGGATTCTCACTGTTGCAGTGCTCGTGCAGGTTACATGGTTCACGAAGTGGAATAAATTACATCATAACGCGGTGGTAGTGTTGGCTCCCAGTACATTTGGGGAATTTTCTGGAGGTGTAAAGAGAAACACTGTTGATGCCCTGCTGAGAAAAGCTTAGCAGAGAGAAACATGAGGTTTTTATAGCGGGTTACACCAGCTCTATTTCCCACCGTTGGCTCGGCCTCTCATCGCTCTCCAGCATAATCACCACGTGGTCCTTGTCGTATGTTTTGCCACCTGAAAAAGACAGGAAAAATAATCATGTAATCAAGGTAATGCTGTAATAATCATCTAGAAAAAAATGCGATATTTGCTAGTTTGCTGTGTTTTTGTAGGACTTTCATAAAAATAAGGCTTTCAAATTACTTTCAATAATAATATTTTTTTTGCATATTCTGGGACGCGTGCAGCCAAATAAATCTATATACACGATCGGCGAATGCTCATGTTTTCTTCTCATACCTTTGACATCCAGGACCATGCCACAGAACGTAAGGCTGGTGATGAGGCCTTTCATCTGGGCTGTCCAGGTCTGGACAGGCTGGCGGGTCTCTGTCCACAAAACTGCCTTGGCTCCAGGCTCTACAATGCCCATCACCTGAAGGCTCATGGTTGAGGACAGCTTAAAAAATTAAAAAATAAAAACACACAGTACATGATTAGATGAGCTCAATGTCAACATGGTCAGGCGACTTTTGATTTGCAAGATGTTGCCAACATTAGAACCTTTTTAAAACCATGCATTACTTTGCTCTTGATGAAGCCGTCCTGATAGAACCAGATGTCACTCATGGGCTCCGCTTCTGGTGTCACCACCACTCGCCCTGATTTCATCTCCTCCACACCGCCCTGGATTGACATGAAGTGACCGCTCTCTTTGTTCTTGATGCGGAAAAAGTGGCGCTTCTGCAGGAGGCAAAACACCAAAAGTAATTGTGGTTACGTTGTGCTTTTAATTATCAAAAGGAACAGCACACAAGACTGGTTTTAAATCATTTCCACTCCTTTCATTATGGAGTCTTATGGGAAACAAGTTTTGTCTAGTCATGGTGTCAGTTTTGATGTCGGAGATGTTAACTAAGTGCTGTAAAAGAATTAACCTGAGAGCAGTTTGTTGCCACTGCCTATAATCCAGCCACCGCTGACACTTTGAGCAAATCATCATATTTAATATCAAATTCTTTGTACTCGCTAAATGAGGTTTTTCCACTGCTAGATATGGCCTATGTGTTCTGCCAGTTCTGTATTAGCCAGTCAATCATGGTAGTTGAGGTTTATGCCTTTTATTTATTTATTTATAGTTCTATATTCATTTACTTAAATAAATACATTTAAATAAATTACCTAAAAACTTTGGTTAGAACCTAGTATCAGTCCAAAGTGACAAGAAGGCTCTTCAACACACTGCAGTTCATGATGTGTGAGGTAATACAAATGGACTTGTGAGAGTTAGGATGTATATTTTGCATATTTTGCATATTTAGTTTAAATGTGTCCTTTATGGCACGTTGTTGTACATAGGCTGTAAACATGACTTGCTGACAAACCTGTCTGACTGGGAACATTGATCCAATAGTGTGCAGTGAGCTAAACTTGGGCCAGTTGGTGATCTCAATTGGTTCCAGTAGGAATTGGCGCCCCCTGTAGTTGCTGTGTTCACATATCACCCAACTGCGGAGAGACAAAATTAGATTAATTCAAGAATGTGTCATACACAGGGATCCAAAACAAGCATTTTGGTATCGGCATTCCAATGTAACAGGTGCCTATCAAGGCGTTTTAACATGCAACTATTAATTCATTATCAACAAACGTCCAACACATGTGGTCTGTTTTAACTCCTTCCTTCTATTTTAACGCCGTCATAAAAAAAAAAAATGAGGGAAAGCCACTTTATGGCATGCGTCAATGCAAATAAACTTATTCATATGCAAACACACAACCTGCACGTGGCCAAACACACACACACACGGAGAGACAAACACTTACGAGCCGCTGTTGACTCTGACGGAGAGAATGTGGTTGTTGAAGCCCTCTTCCACCATGTTGTGGATCTCTGTGTCTGTGGTGATCTCTCGGCCCTCCAGACACTCAAGGCCAAACAGAGAGATGGAAGGAACCGAGAATGTCTAGACAGGGAGAGGCGGAGGGTCAGAGCAAGACAGAAAAGAATACAGAGCATGCATTTTTTGACAGGACTGCTTTCTCACAATTGGCACGGCCTTGAGTGAACGGATGGTACAGCCGGGCGGACATCCCATACTGGTTAAACTGGGGTATTCCCCTTCAGATAAGACGTACAAGTTCCCAGAGTACTGTTTATCCTCGTAGAGTGTCCAGCTGAAACAGAGAAATAATTTATTAACTACCCTCTGTACTTGTATTTTTTGTTGTACTTTCATTTTCTCCATGGATAAATGTAATGCTTAATGACTCACATTCCCCCCGACACTCGGCAGGACTTGGTTTGTAATTTTTCTGGCACCACTTCCTGGTCGCGGTCATAGACGTGACACTCCCCCTGGAAGTCTGGCTCAGAGTAGAGTATTACCTGACAGACAGAGATAGATATAAAGATAAAAGGAAAGAAACGTGAGATATTAGATCGCCTGAAGCCTTTTATTCTGTTTTTATTGGGAACATTTTAAGCGTTGAATGCAAAAGTGCTACTACTGCAATGTTACTGTTAATGTTACCTATGAAGGAATTACTTAGTTTGAGCTGTTGTAAGTCGAGTTTTTTGCATGGCACAACGCTGTACGTTCTATTTAATATTTCACTTGACACATTTAAATAAAAAAAAGTGGAGGACAAATAAACGATAAATGCTAGGGTGACCTGGCAAAGGGTATTTTTCAAATGAAAAAGGTATCCACCCTTGTGCTCTGAAGCTTTAGTTTCCTGGATTGTTCCATGCAAAAATGAAGGGGGGGGGGATTTCCCCGTGTGTGCATCCATTTAAAAAAAAAAAAAAAACCCTGCCTACTGTATTCATCTCTCTAACCTGAAAATTTTCCAAAAGGTCAAGTCACGCTATCTCCGAACTGAGTAGCAAGCCCAGTGCACCAAATATCCAATCTAAGTGAGGTAAAACTGCACATTATACACACAACATGTTATTAGACTAAATGTATCGTCGGCTAATGGCTTGACTGAGGAGAATTAAACATGGTGCTAAGAAAGACAAGACAATATAGTCACCTCATTCCTGATCCTTGAGCTTTCACTTGGAGCCTAAAAATCACAAAAATGTGAGTAATATTCCAACACTCATCAAATACACTCATCAAAATCTTGCTGATAGAGGCGCCACAGTGGTCCTCACCAGCAGGATGGGCTGCACCGAGCAGATGCGAGGGTCCTGAGAACCCCAGTCAGCGCAGTTATTGTAGAAACCTTTCTCTAAGACGTACTGGTCCCCAGAGAAGTCCACGTGGGAGTAGGCTACCCATCTGGGAGGAAAACGAACAGTTAACGGATTATTGTACTACAGTACCCCTTCAATTTCACCGCTGGTAAATGTGGTATTAGTCAACTTACGCCCCGCTGAGGACATGGATGGAGCGCGTGGAGGTTTTGTACTCAAACAGTTCGACGTCGGGAATGGCCTCCGTCACCTCGAAGGTGTTCTCCTCCTGCATGTCATCCTCCTCTTCGTCTGGCTGTTCAATCATCACCATGGAGGGGTCGGTCAGGTCCTGCGGAAGAGCAAGGAAATGGGTTAAATTACATTAGAAATTACACTGAAGCCCCATCCGGATGAAAAACAAGGGGCAGTTTGGCGACATCTAATTTATTTATTTTTACATCGGAGAGCTGGAATTTAAACACAACTTGAAGAAGAAACAAATCTGAGTTTCTCTAGTTGAGGTGTTAAAGTTCTGGCTGAAGTAAGGTTCTGTTTCAGATGACGCCACGGGAAACGTGTCTTGTTTGAATGCTAGAACGCAAGCCCGGTGAAAACTGGGAAACTGCTGTTTAACGCAATTCAACTTGTGGAACTCGGTGTCAGGATTACAAAGTCACTTTTTTAGATTGGATAAGACTTTAATGACACATGGGATACATTTAGGTCATTAGAGAAGTAAAAACAAAAGTAAGGGAATTCGAACACATACAATATATTACAGTATATTAAGCAACATAAAATATTAGTAAGACAGACAGATATTACGCACAGTTTGGTGCCAAAGCATGCAGGCACAACGTATGCAGTTGCTGCAACAATATGCAGAGAAATCTTTTTTCTTTTTTTCTGTACTGTGGCTGATATTTCGTGGCCATCTGCAGGTCTGACTGAAAACTACTGCCGTTCCCTTACAACAATAATGTCATTGTCGGTTTATTCAAGGTTGCACGGTTCCTAATTCAGCCTCCACTCGCTCACTGCAAACAATCTCCAGAGCGTTTCACCTGCAGTTTGTGCACAGCGGGAGCCGCCACACCCGCAATTTCGCTTGGATTAAGGATTTAGAAACATTTGAACGGTTACTTATTAACAAATACTCGCTGCAGTGACCGCGCCCTTGCAACTTACCGCACGTATCACCCTCACGGAGCGCAGCTCAGAATTACAGCCTCCCCACACCCTCCAGTCATGGTACTCGCCCTCCTCCAGGAGGTACTGGTGGCCTCGGAAACCCTCCTTCTCGTAGCCCACCCAGCTGCAGCAACAGGGAGAAGGAATAAAACAAAAATCAAAAAGCATGCATATCTGATCATACTCCCAATTATTTTGGGCCAGGAAGCCGTTTGTAATTAGCTCATGAACCCCCCCCCGCACCCCACCTGAATTGTGCTTAACCAGTATCACTCTTTTCAAGGTTCAGTGAGTACAAACATTGGGAAGCGGCCACTCACATTCCTCCCAGTACTTTAAGGGAGGCGACACTGTACATGAAGGCCGTCTGCTGCCGGTCTGTTCTGGTAATGAAGTCTCTCATGTTAGCGGTTATGGTCCTCGATTTCCCAGTGAAGTACGGCTTGTCGTAGATCACCATCTGGAGACCAGGAGTGTAACTTACAATCAGGGCAGCACTGCTAACATTTTCAGCGTCGGCCATCATAGGCGTCATTCATATCACTGCTGTTGGATGAGCAGTTCCACAGCCTCAATAAAAGAGGAAGCATTGCTTTGATTTAGCACTTTCTTACCTTTGGTTCACTCAGTTTTTCCACTCTTGGTTCACCCTATGATAAAAAGAGAAATAAATTCAAAACTATTAGGGGTTATGCTTTTATGCAGAATTAGCAAAGAGCAGCGCTTGTAAATACTTCTGGCAGTGCCACTTACTACTTTGAGTGGATGTAGTGATGCCACATAGGGCTGGTCCACTCCCCAGGCTGCAGGGTTGGAGTAACCCCCCACCTCCAGGACACGTGGTACACCCTGGAAGAAGGGCTGTGTGTACACAAGCCATCTGAGCAGCGGAAAAGATCATATTACTATATGAGTAAAAACAATGAAGCAGCATAAATCTCATGCATATTCACATAACTCACAGCCCAGCATTAATGATGATAGAGTTGGCCTTGATGGGGAAGCCAAAAATGCGGGCATCTTCAGATGTGTCTCTGAAGATGACCTTCTTCCCCTCTGCGTTCTCCTCCGGGAAAAGACTGATTTCTGGGACGCTGTAGTCCTGAGGGAGGACAGGCAGCATCCATTAATGTCATGTAATGGAGAGAATAACAGGCTGTAATTCTGCATACGTATGCAGTAGCTGCCTCAGTGGTAACTACATGCCAAGTAATGGACACAAAACATAATTAAAATGTGAACAAAAGCATTGTCTCACCACCGAAACCCAAAACAGATAAATGGAACCTGCTATATGCTGTTACCAATCTGTTTGATTGGTTTTATTATATTCATTTATTTATTTTTCTCCTTTCTGCTCTCTCTTGTAAAAGCACTTTGAGCTACACCCCCTGTATGAAAGGTGCTATATAAATAAAGTTTTTTATTATTGCTATTGAACCCAATATTGACTTACAACTAAATCTAAAGATGCTGATGTTTTCTGCTGCTGTTTATAGTTTGTTTTACAGCCCAACCAAGACTCAATTTTTGAGGCTGTTACTGATATTTAAGAGTTAAATTATGATAATATGAACAATATCATGGCCAAAATTATTTATGTTAAAACATAAAACATTTATTTTAAGGATCTCTTTGATTTTTACAGAATTGTGACTAAGATAAGCACTGAGAGGGACATTTTCCAAATAAAGAAATTACAATCGTCAGTGCCCTCTGGTGGACTATATGATGGTGGCACCATTTCTTTGATTTTTTACCTGAACATATGATGATGCAGTATTACAGATTCATGTTTTTCTTATTTCAGGTACCTCCAATAAATATATATCATGATTTATCACAATGTATCCACAATGAGCTAATATCCGAGAGAGGACAATATCGGTCTGTATCTAGGTTGTTTACATCAGTAGTGAAACACAACCGTAAAACAAGTCTATGTATTTAATTATGATCACCTAAAACACAACAGTACTTGTTTTTCACCTCAATAGTTGAGCTCAATCGCATCATGCACTCATGCCGCATCGAATAAATACACGAACACTGTAAAAAGCTTTGCTTTTGTTGTAGCATTGAAAGGTTGTGGGCCTATAAAAACTGTGACTTCTACTGTGGCTAAGCAGCTATGTTAGTTTAACTTGGGCATTTTGAGTTTGCGCAATAGATCACTCACCCCAAAATATTTTATACTCTTTCCCAGTCAGAGCAACAGGCGCTCGCTCCAACTTTTGACACTAGATGGTGCTACAGAGTTACAGAGCACTAGGTCACTGAACTATTCAGCCTATAAGAGATAATACCTAAAAAGGTTTTCCACTGTACTTTATCACAACCGATCATATCGGATTTGAATGGAGGGTGCGTGTCAACTATTTCTAACAGCCAGAACCTTGACTTACCCTGACAGCTCTTCGAAGAGAACCGATGACAAACCTCCGGGGTGGCTTGGTCTCTGCCTGCACATCCCCTGTTTCTCCACTATGCTTTCCGTTCTTCTCTTCACCTTCCTTCCCTCCGTTCTGCAGCTGCTCCTCTTGTGGGTTGAAAGGGTAGGTGAGCTCTATGTCTCCCTCGTCTAGAGCGATCTTCTCCCCTTTGAAGTTAGGTTTCTCATACAGCACCCATCTGGGGTAATGAAAGAGCACGAGGTTACACACTCTAATGTATGGTCTGTGATGCATGTTTATTCTGAAATCTATCAAAACAGAGGAACAAAGTATCTCATCATTCCTCTCACTGATGCTGCTGTTTGATTCACGCAGACTGCTTTTAGAAGAGAGGTTTATATATATATATATATATATATTCATTCATTATAGTCTCACTTATTTGTAATTTCTGAAAGAACAAACAACACATTCTGCCTCTTACTGATGAAAAGTTGAATTAATAAGCAATAAGACACACACACACACATTTAATACACCCAGTGGATTTGCTGCTACAGCCTCACTTGGTCAGGTATGACCAGTAGCTTACGGCAGCTAATGTTGACGAATGTTACCAAACTTCAGATAAATATTGCTGTGCAACCGATATTACTTGTGCTACTGTTACAATTAGGGTTTAGCATTTAACATGATCCCATAATTGTCACTTGGCCGGTGGTCGCTGTTCAGCAAAATTCTAAATTCTAAATGCAACCATCTGAGAAGTTTAAAAGGAGGAAATCACTCTTTGGTGTAACTGCTAACAGCTCACAGACATCTGAAACATGACAAGGGGCCCAACTACACACTGCTTTTTTGTAAATAAAAGGGTTGGGAACCAGTGGTTTAATCTTGTCCAATGGGTTGCATGTAAAATGGCAATCTGAAAAGTAGCTAGTAACTAAAGTTTTCAAATAAATGTAGTGGAATAAAAAGTACAACATTTCCATTCTTAAATGTAGTGGAGTACGAGTAGAAAGTTGCATAAAATACAAACACCTTTGTACTTAAGCAAAGTGCTGCTTGACCAAGGAATTAATGTATAAGAAACTATATCTTTTGATACAAACTCCACTTACTCCTTCATTGTGGAAGGTGTTATTAGCTGTGGTTTGGGCAGTGGTGCAGTGTGTGATGTGTGAGTTGACGATATAATTATGTCTTTGCAGAAAGCCAAGCAAGTGTTTAGCCTGGCGTTGGTAGTGCAGGTCAGAGCAGTACCGTCAGTGTTGCTGCAGGTTCACACTGTTGGCTGCGTTTGATGAAACATTCCACATCTGAAGCAAGTGTGTGTTTAAGCTTGTGTGCGGGTGTGTTAACTATTGAAGGCATGTGCCATGTCCACAGTGCATCAAAAGCCATTTTGTTTTGACGCTACGCGAGGTGCATCCGGCGATTGGGGTTCATTTTTGAAAAGAAAAAAAACAAAAAACAACTGTGTTTGATTACACAACTTAGATTTCAAGAAAACGAAGATGCGAAGGTGTCACTCATTTGCCTCGGGTGTCATGTAGTGCCAAATGTGTGGTGGCATGAGGAAAAGATGCAGATTTATTCTGCTTGTTTACCGCTACAGTTAGTGAGAGTTGTACTGTAGCAAGACCGGAGAGGCAAGACAATCTGCTGAAAGTGACAAACAAGGAGCACAAGTCTGATCCTGGATGCAGATTGCTATTTACTCAAGACAGTGGTATTTGTGAGTCACTCCGCCAAATCCGTAGTGATTCTGGTTGTAGATCATGTAGGAAATGCGCTATTTTAGATCTGCTGCTAAGCTAAAATGCATACCAGACAATTGCGGTGTGTACATATTAATTCTAAGCAGGGTTTAAGTATGTAGCGTGTTCACACTAGAAAAGTGACAAAATAAAAGCACACTCAAAAAAGTCAGTATGCATACTAAAAAAAAATATATATATATATATTTTTGAGTGCGCTCTTAGTATCTTTGCGAAATTTAATTAGCTGTAACATTGTGAGGTCGCAATGTGATGGATTTGACTAAAAGGCTGAGACATTTATTCTTTTGCATTTATTGTTTCATGTGACTAAAACTATGATTTCAAGGCAATACAGTCTTATTGTTTTTACACCTTCTAAGAAGCAGCACGGTCCTGGAAATGACCGTTAAGGAAAACCTGTGAGACCGACTCAAACGTCCCAATCGGACAGGTTATGATACCATGTCAATGCTCCTGTGACTGAGACTTGTGTCATTTCATGTTTGTACAAAATGGTAAAAAGAATGCAGATATTTTGCATACTAACTGCAAAAACACTGCACTGTGACAAGTCGTATTTAAGGAACAATTGGGGGTACTAAGCTTTGATAAACTTTGTGTGCAGCTCAACCACTCACCCTCCTCTGACCACCCTGATGGAGATCGTCTCCTGCAGCTCCCACGGTGTAGCGTCGAGGACATCGCTGCGTACCTCGATCCTCTGGCCGCACATCCCTGGCTGGTCAAAGATGTACATCTAGAGAAAACGTGGGCAGATGTAAGAACAGAAAATAATGGGGATTCACGTTTTTTCTGCCCATTTCAGCAGGACAGACATTTTCCAACACAGATGTGAAGCGGGGGCTCGAGAGCATTTCCCTGCTCACTGTGCAGCTCTGCAGCCTCAAAAAGACACGTTGGAAAGTTTGTTAAGCAGAATGATAATCAGATCTAAAGCTTTGCAAAGGGAGACATTTATCACATAAATATGGTCATTTTTATTATATTAGAAGCCAATTAACTTGGACAGTGAAAATGATACGATGGCAGGCAAGAACTCAACCTGTGCTGCTGAATCTGGTGGTATATGGTTATGGGAAAGTAAAAAAAAAAAAAATGGAGCTAATATCATTCAATGGCATGGTTTCATATCCAAGCATGAATCTTACATTTCATGCTAATCCCCTTAAGGCATCTGGTGCAAGACTTGTACAAGGCGGAAAGTAAGAGGACAGTTGCACAGTATCTCTGAATATTTACTCTTAGCATTTCCAGCACGAAAAAGCTCATTGACATTCTGAAAAAAGAAATGCATTTCAAAAATGGGCACTAAAATCATTCTACACAGGAAGTCCCTTGGTTCTTAAGGCTGGATTTGACTGCTGAAGCTTCTTTAAAAAAAAACCTTCAGTGCTGACATGTTTTGTCCATTCGGGCCTCAGGTCCTGCAGCACAGAAGAGTATTCAGAAGCTGAACCTAAACGCCAGCTCCACCTGTAGCATTAAAAGATCCCTCATGGACAATGTCTTTAGCTGCATGCGGGAGCAGGCCTGACATTTAAAAGTTAATACCGTACACGGCCTGGGATAGGCAAATGTAGCAGGTATGCAGCTTAACGGCGTCAATCACAGCCTGAAATGCCACAGAAGTCTTTGGATTTCTGATGAAGAACAAAGGGTTTAACCACACAGTCTGCTACTTCTGCTGAATAAAATGAAATGGCAGTTATGAGATGACATGTGTTAAAACTAAAAGAAAAACAAAAAGGTGAATGAAAGTACCAATTACTCCCCACACACGCACCAAGAAAGCTTCCCTGACTAACAGCTTTCTTTGCAGTCTGCTTCTATCAAACTACTCTACCATTGCATTCGCTATGTGCTGACACAGTTTAAAAAGAAGTCACTAAAAATCGGCACTAATATTCTAGTGTATATTGTTTTGCAGAAAAATACAGGGAACATCTGCAGTTTCTCTCTGAGTTGAACGCCGCAAAATCATTGTATGCAACTGTGCCCACAAGACCTGTAATAAGAAATGTATTTTAACTTGAAAACATGAGTCTGCAGTCACGCTAGCGCTGCTTTGAGATACACGCTAATGTCAGCATGCTAACCTGCTCAACACTGACAATGCTGATCATGTGCATGTTTAGCAGGTATAATATTTACCATATTCACCATTTTAGTTTAGAGTGTTGGCATGCTAGCATTTGCCAATTAGCATTAAAAGACACACACACACACACACAAAAAAACAAACACCTGAGGCTCATTGGAAGGGTGTTAGTTTTGCAAGTGTTTAGTCATAAACCAAAGTAAGACTTTGACCTGATGATGTTAGACAAAAAGCCAGTGGATCATTAAAGTCATTAGGATTCATCCTCTGGGGATCACGGATATCTGTATCGCATCTGATGGCAATCTGGACAAAGTGATGGACGTACTGAGTGACCGACCAACCAACATTGTCATGCCACTGACCTGGCTAAAAGTGCATTTTAGGGAAGGCCAGAAGCACCTGAGAAAATTAACCTGGGCACCTCCTTTCTATTCTCCAGTCCCTCAAATGAATGTGTCCTGTCTGCGCCACGTGTCAGCATGAGAAAGACAGGCGGCTGCTTATCGAGCCAGTGTTCCACGCAAATTCCCCAGACACACAGCCTTCACTGTCACTGTTATATCACTTCCTGATCCCAGGTTAATCAGTGAAAGCAGCTTCTAGCTTTGAATGTGAGCTTGAACGGGTATCTCAGCTGCATGTGGTTGAAATGTACCCAAAGAGTGTATTTGGTGTCGAGACTCACCTTCCCAGGGCGAGGATTGAGCTTCCCATGTTCCTTCTCTTTAGTGAGCTATGGACAGAGAAGAAAAATATATATTTTAACTAAGTTTCTTATATTACATTTTATTCTTTTTTTTTTTCCTCACACCCTGGAGCAATTCATTAACACGCTAAAAAGGTTGAGATAAAAGCCAAGATGAAGAACGATGCTGAACGCTACAGTAAAAATCATATAAATAATATTAGAGGGATACGGTCATTAATATTACCTATACGTGCACCAATTGATCCCCATGATCAGTGTTAAGGTCGGACCCCACCCTGTTACATTTATTTTAGCTGACTTGTGTTTTCATCCACCGACGAAGTGCAGACAATAGAGCAACATCCTCCGCAACCACGTAGATTACGCCCAGTTTCTGCACATGCCAGACAATCCAAACATTGTTGATGCTTATGTCACCCTGTTCAACAGGCTCTCGGGGCGTCAGGGAGGAGAAGCGAGTCAAGAGGACGTCCTTCCTGACAGAACACAGCACCTCTTTGACAGATGGGAATGCATTCTTTCCTTGTACCTCTTGAACCTGAGCCCTTCCAGTACTACCCCAACTGATCACTACAGCATGACCTCACCCGAAAATGCTGCTGGAATTTTAGGATGTTTACTTGTGCAACTTGGAGCGTGGCGGCGGGTTAGCAGTGCATAGTTTTACCAGAGAGGTCGGTGGTGTGTTTGTGTGTTTGATCTCAGGTATCACTCTGCTGGAAGCTCAGTAGGAAATAGGTTATCACCTGGATCATGTTACCAAACAAAGAGGGACTACTACAGAGGCTGTTAGTTCGGTAGGATTAGTCCGTCCCTGCCTTAATTTAATTTGGAAACGTTATAAATTAGATACGTTACAGTAACCAATCTCAGCCAAATTCAACTAACCTTATAGGATAGAATGGCATTTGGACTTTTCTAGACTGCAACAAAACACCTTTTTACATGTTGAGTGAAAGCCAGCTGAGGGGCTGAATGGCCTTTTCAGCACTGACCTAGTAAATAAAAGCGTGACTCATTACCGTTCACAGACGTACCACACGACAAGAACAGCAGCAAAAACGCTTTCCCACCATAGATTAAAATAAATAAATAAATAAAAGCTTTGACCTTCCTTCCATCTGTCAATTTCCTGCTAATGTTCTTGCATTTTGAGCCAAGAAGCTGTAACACTAGATGTAAACCTTTTTTCACATAAAGAATACATTGGCTCCACTTGTATGGTGCTTGCCATGACAGAAAAAAATAAGTATTTCAACAAAGCAAAGAGCAAAAAGGGTGAAATTGGCCAAACTACAGAAATACCCTGAATATTAGTCAGCACTACATTGTCAACAAAGAACATGTATATAATAAGTAATTTATCCTGCAGGCAACTGCTCAATGTTTAGAGACTCTTTCCTCGTGTATTGTATTTTTGTACTTGGAGTATTCATACTGTCATGTTATGCGATGTGTGCATGTGTTTTAACGCGCCGCCAAATGGGCAAAAGACAATTTTTCACCTTGGATGACAGTAAAGTTGAATTCTATTCTAAAGTCTATTTTGTGTTGGTAATCCAGCGTTCACCTGCAGCATGCTCCTGAAAAACCACACATGCGATCGCACAGGACATGCTTTGGTATTGTATAATCAACAAAGACTTAAAGTGAACATTTACATTCAGTACGGTAACATGTATAGTCTACTGCACGTTGGTGCTTATGGGCAGAAAACCTGAACCAAACCGGTGCGTGACATATGCTGAGACAATGGAGGAGCATTGACATGGTATCATAACCTGTCCGATCGTGACATTTGAGTCTGTCTCAGAGGGTTTTCCTTTCAGGTCATTTCCAGGTCAGTGCTGGTTCTTAGAAGCTGTAAAAACAATAAGACTGTGTGGCCTTGAAATCGTAGTTGTAGTCACAATAAATGAAAGTGTAATCTCGGCCTTATATTAAAAATGTAGTCGTGACATTCAAACACGTCGCTACATGTAGGCCTATTGATAAACTGATAAAGCTGCATAGTTTGGTAAGACTGACAAACTGCTAATAAATCAGTTCTGACAATGTTTTAACATCTGATTGATGACACGTCCGTTTTGCAGCTCTGCACTGTAGCCAGTTTAGCCAACGTTGACACTAGCTGGAAATCAATGGTTTCTGGCGTAAATGTTCACATGCTGACTTATTCAAAACCACAATTTTGATATTTAAAAAAAACAAAAAAAAAAAAAACACACAAACTCGTTCTTCCCCAGTCTAAAATGTAGCATTTCACTCAAAAATATGTAATGTAGCATTGCCGACAATTTATCTGCAGAAAGTACAAGTCTGCGTATATATAGTCCCTTCTTAACTTCACTCTTTGCCTTCATTATACAGCTCAAAACAAGGCCAAGCAACTTCATCATTCATTGGGAGCCTCAATGCCCAATTAAAACATAAACTCCAGATAGACACTTCCCCCCTTCCGTTCCCTTCCCTCCCAGCAGCCTGGGCACAAGATCCTCTCTCCCATAAAATTAGGCACCGCAGATGGAATGTGCAGTTTCAGCAAATCACGTAATTAAAACCAGAAATGCCCATGACCTAGCAGATGAACAAAACAAATTAAAACTCATAATCTCTTTGTCCTCTCTCTCGCTCTCCCACCTTCAAATGTCTCCCTGTCAACTCAACTTCATCAGAAATCAAATCGAACAACTGGAAGATTTGAGGATGAATACAAAAAGGCGAGGTGTGGCCGCGTCTCTGCAGGAACAGACAGATAGCTGGAATGGGTGGGGAGCCCAGTGGAGACAGATACAGAAAGAAACTGAGAGACGCAGAAAGTGTTCTGCCAGGATTAAATGATTGAGATGCCTCACGCTCCCTGCGGCTGAGAAAGTGTCCCTGATGCATGACTTGAGTTTGTGACAAACAGACATACAAACCAGTCTTGCAGCGTGTTCAGAAAATCCCTTTAAAAGTCATGCATTTGTATTTCTTTTTTTAACCCTAACCTACATTCCCTCTCTCCCTGTAGCACTTCATTTTCACAAACAAAAAGCTGTTTTTTCCTTCTACTCCTTATCTTTCAGTTGAGTGTAGCTGTAAAACGCACCCACACTAAACCACTGCTTTTACTGAAGCCAGTTCATTGTCTCGGTCACTTTTCACAGGACTGAATATTATATAGATACGCATGTAATATTAAAGAATTGTATAGCATGTATGTTGAGCAAGTGAAAGTTTCTAAACAGTTTAAAAATCTGCATTCTAGTGCACTATTAGCATTACAATCACTAGTAAAACCTTAATGACCTCACATCCAGATCAAACAAGGTGCCCACCTGTCATCATCACCTGTCATGACATTACTTGGCCGAATTATTTCCATACCTAGGACACAGGACAGTTGAACTAAAAAAAGTCTGAAAAGCTTGTTCTACTAGCAGCGTTATTTCTGCCCCCCAAACCCATCATCTGAAGCTGGTATCAGTCTCAGTAACATGAGCTGCGGTCGCACTCTGTGCTTTGGCCTGGAAAAAAAGGGAGCTGCTGGAGCCAAACGTCTGAACACTGCGGAGGCAAACGAAGCATTGTTTGAACATGAACATGAGCAAACATCCTGCGCAAGCACTTGTAATAAAACTATACAAGACAGCTGGAGACCGGTGAATCGTTACACGTCTTGAATCCAGCTGAAAGCTTCATTAGAATTTCCACGGACAGACATAACAGCACTATTATGGTAGCTGCTTTCACTGCTTGTCATAACATCCCATCTTTCCCTCAGGGGTCAGTGCTGTGCTTCCTAACTGTTGGCATACCTGCACTCTCACTCTGCATTGGTTGACTTCAAAGGTCGAGTGTGGAATCAGCGTTTAGTGGCTTCCTCGCTGAGGTGTGACGGAAGAATAAGAACGCCTGAAAGTGGCAGCATGGTCCACAATGAGTTTGCGTGTGTTGACAAAAAGAGGACAGAAAGGAGAGGAGAGGGTGTGGGCTCCTCATTAGGCGTAGCACATGCTCTCTCTCTCGCTCTCTTGTGCCAATAAAAGTCGTTTTAAGACATGTCCTAATCAGTTAAGCCCTTCACATGCCCACATGAACTCTTGCCTGTAAGAACAAGTGCGTACACACAAGGCTGGATGCACACACTTCTCTGTGTCGATTCTGTGATGCACAGTGGGAGCAGCATACACCCGACAGGCGGGGGTTAGGGGTTTGGATCCCACTTAGTACACGTTAGTTTTTTTTTGCACCAATGCATGACTACTGAAGGACCATTTCGACACCACTGATGCACTGGGCCTAGCTGGAACCATCTGCAGCCGCTTACGATTCTAATGACTGCTGGTGCTCTTCAAATATTTGAAATAAAAAGCTCTGTGAATGGTACATGTTACAGTATGGGAAGGAATATGGGCACAGACAAAGAGGGACATTTCCTGTGTGCACAGGAAACCACATATGAAGTTGTCTCTCTCACCTATTGTAAGCCGACCTGCAAAGAGGACAGATCTGAGAGCGAGGCCAAAGACCTGCCTACATATTAAGTAAACACATATATTGTACAAAGGCAGACATAAATGCAGAGGATTTTCTTTGTTGTTAGCATTGACATATCTACCGTTTCAATCCTCACACAGCCTTCCTGCAAATGACTAAAGGAAGTGTGAAAAGAAGCTTCTTCCACTGCATTCGTCCACTTACCTTTGACTTGGATTGCTGTTCACCAAAAATGTTTCCACAGCAACGTTACGCTTGTGCAAACTCAACTTTGACTGATTAAGACATTTCTCACCATCAGTGCAACGAATTTAAATGTCACCTAAGCAATAATAATAATAATAATAATAATACACAGTACTAGTAATACTCACATAAGCATCAGGGAAGGCTCTGTATTTTGACACTAAACTCCTCTCAGGCTCAAGTTCGTGGCTCTGGAACCGAGACCCTCCATGCACACTGTTGAAGAGTGAAGTCTGCTGGACCCCCACGTTGCCATCACTACTGAAGCGCCTCTGCAGGATCGGAGTGCCCAGTGCCCCAGCGCCTACACCCATCCCCCCCATCCCCCCCATCCCCTGCGACTGGCCGAACATAGATAGGGAGGAGTCTGTGGTGGTGAACGGCCTGTGGAGTTCTATGGATCCGGTGGGGCTGAGGAGAGAGGTGGGACTGTTGCTGGAGGTTGGCGAGCCGATGCTCAGCGGTGGAGGCCGACTGATACGAACGTTAGTGTCCTCAGACCCGGTCAAGGAGCCTGTGGAGGAGGACGAGGAGTTCAATAGGAAGGAGAAGCGATCAAAGCGGGACCTTGCTGGGTCTGATCCAGTGGCCAGTTCACCAAGCTCCTTCTGTGCCGCACTCACGCGATCACTTGAAGGCCCCGTTTCAGGTAGCGAGCCGGTGCGGAAGAGCGGGCGATTGGCATTTCTGTTTTCCAACGTCTGATCTATCGATGTTGACCTGTAGCTTCCAAAGATGACACTGTTGTCTAGGCGAGAGCCAGTGCTTGAAGAGGAAAGTGCTCCGTTTCCATTAACCTCTGGGGATAGCAAGTCATCAGGAGAAGAGTCAGAGGATTTTCTCATTAAGATGCTGTTGGTAGTAGATGCTCTCAGGGGCAAGTTCAGGCCTCTTGTTCCAGGCTGCTGCAGGTCCTGCAGGTGATTGGGCACATGCAGTTAGTATGGCAATAAGTTAAAGGGTTGGTTCACCAAAGTTACAAAAACTCAAATTTGTGACACTTCCACCTCGTTTTTAAAATAATAATAGACAATAATATAATAATGTAAATAATATTCGGTATGTCTTAAGCCTACATGTACATTTTCCTGCTCCATGAAATCAGGATATATAACGTACAATAAGCATTGTTTTGTGAAAACCATGCAACCCTAATTTATGTTGCATTTTTTTTTAAATGAAGCTTTTCACTAAGCAAAGCCAATTTACTGAATTTGTGTCTGATTTTACTATACCTGCTGGCTCCGCTTCATCAGTTCCCGTGGTGAACGAGTGTCTCTGCCGGAGGTCCTCTTCAGTCCCAGGTCAGGAGGGAGAGTGTAAAGCCCATTGTTGGACTCGGCTGGGTTGTCTGTTGTGTCCATCTTTCTTGTGGGGCTGGTGAGGGAGGCAAGGATGTCAGAGGCCACAGAGCTGGGAGTATCCTCGACAATCGGTGGCAGGAGGGAGACTGGGGCCGGAGGAGGTGCGCGTAGGCCCATGCCCCTCGGCCTCAGGGAAGGTCCCATGCTCTTCAGGGTGTCCACCAGGTTATCCATGTCAAACTGGTTGGGGGAGTCTTCGTCGGGGGAGGCAGGGGGAGTGGAGGGGGGAGCTGCGGGGTCAGAGACCAGCTCCACGAGTGTGGCCTGGAACACTCCAGTAAAATGGGATGAGTCGTCGTCCTCTCCTTTGAAACCGTCGTCGTAGCTGGTTTGTTGCAGCGAGAAGCCGGACACAGGGAGCTGCCGTGAGTCCCAGCCTGACTTTAGCCTCTCCGACTCCTCCTCTCTCTCTCTCTGTGCCTCTCTTTCACCTGCAGGTGCAGCAGGCTCCTCCCATCCAACTAAACTTCTCTTCCACTCATCTTTCCACTCTCCCGCTGGCTCGCTCTCACGGCTCAGATGAACTTCGGTCCTGTCATTCAGCCCATTACCAAGGGCAATATGTTCCTCTGGAGAGGGTGAGGAGGCAGAGGCGTTGCCGAGGTGTTTGCATGCTGTGGCCTCGGGGAGAGCAGAGGAGGAGGAGAAAGAGGAGGAGAAAGAGGAGGTTTTGGAGTAGGTGTCAGATGTTCTGTAACTCAGAGATTCAGAAAAAGAGGAATCTTCTGTTCTGTGCGGTTTATACTGAGAAACCCCCTCAAATCTATTTCTCCATTTGAAGGCTGAGCCAAGATCTGTTCCATTGGATTCAGTCTCAGTGGCGCTTGTTCTGCTAAAGTCCACTGTATCCAGGCTGACCTCAGTGGTGTCAGCCTCACTGACCAGAGAAACTTTACGGAAACGATATTTGTATTCATCGTCTTTGGGGGGAGATAAATTCTTCACCAACAGTTTGGTGCTCAGGCTGCTGTAGCCTGAATTCATTTCGTCAACCGGTTCTCTGTCAGTTTCAATCGGATGATTTTCTGAAGTAAAGATTTCTGAAACCGCTGTGGGCGTATTTGAAGCCGCCAGGGACCTGCGTAAATGCAGACAAAAAGAAAAACAGGCAAAGATGACAAAAACAGAAAAAAGACTGATTTAATAATGGTTACTGGTGCACAGTGTGTCAAGTGCTGCAGTGCCTCAAGGGTGTGGTGGTCACGTAATGTCAACAATGCAAATTATACAAAGCAACTTTGAATATCTTGACCTGCGTGCAATGTCAAATACAGTTTACAAATTCCTCGTAATTGCTCCAGCTGTTTGACTAATTTGTTACCTGGCATTTCTGACATAACGGTTTGAAAGAATGAAACGTGCCTTGTAGACCCCTGGTTGAGTTTAGAGCAATGTGCTACAAAGAATTTAAATGAGCAAAGATTTCAGCTGGATTCACTTAAACCAGTCATGAAACCAACAACGAGTTTGTGCTCTGAGGATTCATGTGCACTATAAGCAAAACACTTACAGCTGCCAATGTGAGGTTACTCATACAGCAAGTCATAAAACAATCATAAAAACATCATCACCATCAGTATTGAACAGAACAAAATGAGCATTAAATTGAATGTCAAGAAGCTCTCATAAGTCAAGCAGCGGCCCTCCAGCACTGAATCGTTTGCCCTTTAGTAGATCACCGGAACGCGGTAAGGTTGTTAACTGTTCACTCAGCATGGCAAAAGGTTTTGCGCTGTTCAGACAGACTGAGTGGGTGACTACCAGTAAAAAGGTGAAAAGTACACAATGAATGCACACTGTGACTCACTGTCAAACTTGATATTAGACCCAAAAAACTGTTTGGCACAGTAGGAGGAATCACTCTTTACGGTTTCATAAAGGGCAACACACATGAGTGTAATGCCTAGGGTGGATCATTCAAAAGGTTATGAGAATATAATTGCCTCAGTGAATTATTTTCGCTGCTACTTTACAAAAAAAAGAAAAAAAAAAAAAAAAAAAAGGGTCAGAACTAGACATTTATTTTTTCTCTTGCCCGCGACTCATTTGAACACAGCAACAAAAAAAAGTGGCCAAATGCAAACAAAAT
>JAVQJF010110527.1:0-41063 GCA_036023855.1 Gadopsis marmoratus | reverse complement strand
CCCCCCCCTGCGACCCTTCGGAATAAGCAGTATGGTTAATGAATGAATGAATGTATTTATTAACACACATTGGGGTGTCCCTTTTCACACATGTATAAATTAGGGGAGACCGTATGATTGCATATAATTCACATGAGCCTATTTGTAACTCAAATATCCTGGTGTCCGAGGCAGAGACATTTAGTAAATACTAACTTTACTTAAGTGGATTCGGTTCAGCCAGTATTCAACTAGTGTGTACTTAACACCACTAGAGGGTGCTGTTACACAAAGGTCCAGAAACTGGACATTGACCGTAACTTCAGTGGGCCTGTTGCACATAGACGCGCACCAGCTTGTATGCAGACAGAAAAGCGCCCAATTTGGTGCGACTGAGTGTAAAGTGAAAACTATTTTGTCAGGTCATTAAAATACTGTAACAAAATAAATCACGCGGCACAGGAACATAGATCAGTGATTGTCAGCATTGTTTTGTAACGTGAAAGATCTGTCTACCAAACCTAAACTCACTTGTGCGTGTTTGTTTTTTTAATATAAATATAATAGGCTCAAATTTTGTTACAGCGCAGATTTATATAACATCAAATAACCAAAGGGCTCGATTTAAATGTCTCGGCTGAGAGCCTTGTCACGTCAGTGAAGCTGATTATTTCTATATAGGTCTATTACAGGCATAATGATTTAGAGGGAATGATCTCGGCAACAATTACTCTGCTACATGCCTATACAAGCAGACACTGAAAGAAATAACCATGTTTCATTATAGTCTATATTACAAAAAAAATAACATATAGCTTTACAGATTGATCTGTATATGTTAAGTCGTGCGCATTATTACCTATCGGCTGAAAATATTCCGGAACACACAAAACCATAATTTTGACTTCAAAGAAAACACCAGAACAAATCTGGTTAGTGCTTCTTTCTTTTGGCTCTCCAATCATCGCAAGGCACCTTTATTTCTCTCTGATCTTCACACGGCGGCGGCCCATATCTTCACAAGGCCATGGCCTAATTGATTTTTATTTTCATTCAATATTCCCCCGGAGCTTGCTTTCTTGTCGGCCCCGTGGAACAAAACTTTAAAAAGGAGGAGAGAAAAAACCTCGTCTCCTCACTCCGTGGGGAGGCACAAAGGTCTGCAGAGAGGGCCCAAAAAGAAGTTCCTCTTTGAGGCTATGGAAAGGTCAAAATAATAAATGTAGACTCAATTGAGGCTCTGCGCACAGACAAAGGGGGCAAAACGTTACATTTTGGCAGCGCGGACCCTCATAGCGTGATAAACTCATTTAAAGAAGCCGAAATAAAGAGAGAGCAGCATGAGTCCAGAGAGAGAGAGAAAGGGGCTTTCAGGCCGGCAGACAGGCCTGGCTCCTTCTAGGGCCTTTTCTCCTGGCCAGCAGCCTCCCAGCCTTCTCCAAACACCCCTCTCATACTACTGCCTCAATGCCACTCAGCCATGTTGCTGAATTTATATATGTTTTTACATCCAATTCATTTTTATAGTCTGGTGGATCCGTTTGTATTGTTCTATCATTGACTCGCTCAAAGCAAAGAAGGATGAAGAAAAATATAGCCTATAGAGATAAAAGAAGCAGCTATATAAACATGAATCCTTTCCCATAGGAAACCATATTACCATGAAGGTAATAATAGTTCCCTATGATTTGTGCAAAGTGATGTGGACTGATTTCTTCCTGCACAATTAGCAGAAAGCACATATGTTTATTAGACACAGACACACATTGTAGGTCTGGAATGCAGAAATATTATGAACATGCTAATTGCAGATTAAAACATGCAATAACATATTTCTCCTGTTCGTTATTAACAGCAGCTGTAAAAGGATTGTAAATTAAGTATATAGGCCCACAGGCCTACAATGTTAAACTGTGACTTGACTTTTATAAAGGCCTTTTTATATGCAGATCTGCTGCTTTTTTTTTTTTCTTTTACAGAACCAGGGTCTGCGGTTCATGGAAGGGATTCCTCAGCACTTTTCTGCCATCCAGCTGAGAGTTTCTCTGGCGCAGATGAAACAGGCCGGGTCGACTGGTTTTCATCTGACAAATATTTTCATTATCTCACATTCTTGGCACCAGAGGCTGTGAAAAACACATTCACCGGTGTCTGCTTTGAATTATGCCCACCCAAGGGTGTCAGAAACAACACAGGCTGAAGTTTAACTGACTATGCAGTCTGTTGTACTAATGACACTCCTCTTTTGTAGCTTCACATAGGCTACTAAGTCATGAGATAACGTTTGCTTAGTGTATTTGCAAAAGGGACTGCACATTTTTGGAAATAATTAATTGAACACAAAATATAAATATTATCCTTATTTCATATTAATTTAAGCATGTAACATTTTTGTAGTGCACATCTCGTTAGTTCAACCCCACCATGCTATTTAGCCTACTTGTCATGAACAAAATTGAAACTGATAATTCTTTTTGAAAGAAAGTGGGCTTACAGACAGACAATTCAATGTGTCTTAGTGACGTTCGAGCCCATAACATTTAAATTTTAAATTTGTGAATGGGGACTCCGCACTAGCCAATCAAATAAACGCACCTGTTCAAATGACGCGTTTCCTTGCGTCTACAAAGACGATGAAGTTAAAAATTAAGATAGAGATAGTTAAATTGCCTACAAAAAAACCTCCGTCCTTCAGATCGAAAACTAAAATCTGAAATCTGCCATCACAGCCAACAGGAGACATGAACGTAACACACATGCGAGGCTCGCTAAACGGCTTTTGTTTTATGTTAAGGGCCTATTTTTATTGGCTGGCGTGTCTGGCGGCCCTAAACGAAGGCGGAAGTAAGCTACAGGGGTTGCTCTCTCTTCGCTTCAACACTCTCCAGTTCTCTGCTCGCTGCGGCTGCCAGGATGGTCGCACTGAAAGGAATCCCCTCTGTTTTATCACCCGAACTGCTGTATGCGCTCGCTAAAATGGGCCACGGGGATGAACTGGGTATGTTATTTAAGTACATGCACATAACTCGCCTTTCTCGTTGGATGTGCAGGCAGTGCCGGAGTACAACATCTGTACAGGGCACAGTAGGCACAGTAGGGCAGCAGGCGAGTCCAAGTTCACAACACAGCAGTGCAAAGACTGGCAGAGCAGGACTGATCTCATGGGGTCTGCAGCCACGTTAGTTCATTCAGTCATTTGCAGACTTTGTGCTTTTCTTTCCTTTTTCAGTCCTTGCCGATGTAAATTTTCCAGCATCGTCCATCTGTGTTTGTGGCCCAACAGAGATACGAGCTGATGGTATGGAAACACACCTATCTGTCAATAGAACCTTGGGGTGAATGTGTGTATTTGCAGCATGTTGTTTGAACTGTGTCTGATCTTTATGTAGGTTTGGGAATCCCACCACTTTTGGAGGCCATTTTGAAGCTGTTGCCCCTGGATACCTATGTCCCCTCTCCGGTACAGGACCCATAAATCTAAAGCTTTATCCACTGAGTGACGTCTTGTCGGTGGCACTGATGAGTACATGTTCTGTAGGCGAGTTTTGTTGTTTTCAAATTGGATTTGTTGAATCTGTGCCAATATGTTTCCACAGGCCGCGGTCATGGATCTGGTAGACAGTGACAAACAGAGGTGTTTAGCTGTCCCTGTGTGGGACACCTACACACAGCTCCTGGGTCAGGCTGGGTCTCAGGTACAGCCTGTCCACCCGACCATTAAATCAAACAGTAAGTAACACAAAATAACTTTGTGTTCCTTTTGATTTTGACTCTTGTGTGTGTTGACTTCTGTTTCCTTATAGACTCCTCTTGAGAAGGTGGAAAGAATGTCTTTCTATGAACGAGCCAAGAAAGCCTACGCTGTCGTGGCAACGGGGTGTGTATTTCCCCTGCCTGCATTTGGATATTATAGCTGAGCGTTTCGTTCTGTCTGTAGAATTTGTACAAAAAGCATCACTTTGTCAAAGACAGATATTCTCCACTAGAAAAGCCTTTCTCAAGATTTAATTTGTCAGTTGTCTTTTTCAGAAATCAGCAAACCTTCTAAAGTAATAAAATGGGTACCTGTTCTCTGTGATACCGCTATGTTTCACAAGCCTGATCATCAGACTTGAGTTGCCATTTTGTTTCATTTGATTCAGTACATGAATTTCTGAACGATTCAGACGTCTGGAACCAGGCTTATTTTCACAAATGACTTAACTTAAATTTTAATTATTAATATTCCAAGAAAGTCTCATTATTCCAAACATGTCTTTAAAAATGCTGATGAATGTAAATACTTTTCTCTTATATTCCTCTCCTCTTTCTACACAGGGAGACATCTCTGTATGGAAACCTGATACTGAAGAAGGGGGTCATTCCAGCAGAGGAGCTACAGTGACACACACACACTTTAAAGTAATGATGATCTAATGATTATTTCAGTCACAACTGTAATTCTTTCTAGTGAAAATCAAGAGACGGTGAATATTTTTGCATAAAACTAAATTTCAGTTTTAAGTTTCCATCTGAAGCTGTGAATTCAAAACACAATTTATTTTTGTTCATGTGTAATTAATACTGTAAATACGATCTGATTCCTCTCCAGTTTACATGGCGCAGAAATTATTTTGTATTTTTGTAATGTATGTTGTGCATACATTTCAATAAATAAAACCCATGAAGTCTTTGATGAGTGTGTTAAAGTATCTTTATCACTGAGATTTAGATGTGTTCATTGTTATTGAGGACAGTTTAATGGAGTCAAATGACACTTCTGATTCATTTACCTGTTGCAGCTACATTTTATCATTGATTTCTGATTTGAAATAATAAAGTTTGAGCTGTTGTTGAAGGATCACTGGTGGTAGAGATTATCCATATCTTCCTCTGGTTCGCTGTGCTTCCTCTGAGATGGCAAATCAACAGGAGCGGCAGCTTTAGTATCATCTTGGTAAGGGATGACCTTCAGGAGATCTTTGTGGTACAGGTCGTCCATGTCCTCCTCTGGTTGAAGGTGAACTATGACCTCACTTTCACCCCTGACTTCACGTCTCAGCGGCAACATTTGCACAGGCGAGTGTTGGTCGTCTTGATGATACAGCTCGTCCTCATCCTTCTCTGGTTCGGAGTATGCAACGCGGACCTCTGTACCAGGTTTGTATCCAGCCACTAGTGGGGCCAGATATACATCTGGCTCCTCCCTCGCTTTGTGGTAGATTTCATCCCAGTCCTGCTCAGGTTCTTCTGGGGACATTTGACTGAAAACAGAGTGGTCAGTGTCATCTTTATCCACTGGTTCCTGATTGTACTTAATGTTGGCCTCTTCGGGCGCATGCTCTGCTTGGGTGTCGGCATCAGGGACGGCATCCAGGTTTTGGATTTGAACTTTGAGGAGATCAACCACTGATGGATGGTACAGTTCATCCAAGTCTTCTTCGGCCTTCAGGGGCTGTTTGTCCTGTCCACTACCTGTCATACTCTTCCAAATCATCATGCGAGGGTCGATGTCATAGTGAGTCTCATCCATGTCCTCTGGAGGCTCCACTTCCATTCCCCAAGACATTTTTCCGTTGCCATCTATGGACCTGAAATAAAATATCATGCAATCTCAGCCTGCATTTCCTCCATCCAAGACAATATTATTCACTTTCATTTTAGTTTAAGGAAATTACAACTTACATAACGGTGTCCTGGAATGCTTCATCTGTAAATTTATTCTGAGAAAAGAGCACAAATATGACATGACATCATGAACGGACATGCTTGTCATTTTAAATTGATCAGGAATAATCTATCATAAGATTTAAGGCTGTAGAGTCTAATATTGTGGACAGCCAGAAGCAATATATACACACCCAGGTTTTATATGGCTTTGCTGTGATGCCAAATATCAGAGAAACACAGACGATGAGAGAAAACCTAGTGAAGAGATTCGGGATTCATTTCATTTCATATGTGACAGACATTACATTACATAACAGATCCATGTCCAGTCAAAGAAGAAAAAAAACATGCAATCTAACAAGTACTGCAACCCTTTTAAGCTGTAGTTTTCTTACCTGAACATGGTGTTTGCTTTCAGCTCAGCGTGTTGGATCTGAACAATAAGAAATCTTTCACTTTGGCTCAACCTGCTGTGGAAAAGAAGGACCAAAGTTCCACCAATAAACCAGTTATGTTTCCTTGACCTTTGTATCCTCTGAATACAGGAACGTCAGCTGTAAGAAAGTCATCGTAACTTGTCTAGTCTGTGGCTCATCATTTGAAAAAATGAAACTGCCTTTAACAATATTTTGTCAACGTAATAGTGTAATGGCTGATTACAGTTAAATTAAAGTTTAAGTTAAAGTCTAATAGTATTTGGTCAGATGAAGATTAGTGTTACTCTTGCTTTAGTCAACCCTTGTTAATTTATTGTGTTAAATTAAAAGGGTAACTCCTGTGTCTGGTTTCGTGTGTGCATAAACAGTCAATAAAATACTGAATTCTCTACTGATTTAATACTATAACGATAATCTTCCTCGCCAGCATGCAGTGATGGCAAGGTCATAATGCCCTGTGACCTTAAAGCTGAGGTTGAGATACTTTATTATGAGACAAACATTAAATGCAGTGTTACCCAATTTGTTTTTTCATGTTATGCTTTGTATCATGTTTTTTTTTTTTTATTTCAATGTATTGTGGTTCTTCAGTATGTTGCATTATGTTTTAGCTATTGGCACGACGTCAGTCTTACCGGTTGGTCGGTCCACCACTGTGGTTCAGACTGAAATATCTCAAAAACTATTTGCAACTATTTGCATGAAATTATGTGGAAACACGTATGGTTCCCAGAGGATGAATTATAATTACTTTTTTCATCCTGTGACTTGTCAGCTAGCAGCACCATCAGGTCAAAATATCAACCGGTCCGAAACTTTGCTTTATGACCAAAATTAGGAAATGTTAGCATGCTAACATGCTAAATTAAGATAGTGAACATTAAAAAATGTGACTTATTGCCTGATTAAATGAAGGTTACCATAATATGGCAATAACCTTTTTCACTTCCTGTTTTCTGTTATTGCAGGAGAAGTGATTTTTGTCACTTTGGAGGCTCAGCCATTTTTTGTAGACAACACAACAGCATCATACAAGTTCTGCTTTACTGTTAATTAAATACAGTGATTTGGGATTTACTAAGATGCTAACTGGCCAATTTCTTTTCAGAAAAGGGCGTGTGGTGCATTAAAATGTATATAATTTAGACTTGTATCAACAATCAAGTCCTGCATATGTTTAATATTACCATGAAGCAACTCACCATGCTTGGCTGACTTTCACAGGAACTTTCTTAGACGCAGACAGACTCCCTCCTGCATACAGCTTCAATCATTTAAAACAACTAATTACCCCTCGCATACACATCTGTAGGAGGATTGGAGGCAGATGATCGGTCTGTGATCTTAATGCCAGGCACAACGCTTACTGCAGAAACTCTTGAATGTGTCAGCTCTAATCTACTATGTTCATATGCCAAGATCCTATTGCACTGTAAAACTCACTGTCTCGGAACACAACAGCTTCACATTTGATGTGTGGAATAAGTTGTTTAGATTACAACTTACTTTATGAATCACATTTTCTGATATGTGGCCAGAAAACTTTTAACTCTGAGACTATGTTAAACATCTGTAAATTGCATTACACAGCCATAAACTAATTTAAACTAATCTAACATAACATATACACTCTTAATGAATGTGACGCTGGGTTTCAGCGTCTGGCGGCCCGTCCATTAAGCTCCTGTGATGCAGCTCATGTGAGAGTTTGCTTCCTGGGGGCACTACTGTGGCTATGACAACTCTCCACTCCACTTCTTTCACTGTTCATACAACAGTAGGAGAGTCATTAAGTTAACATATGGGTTAATAATGTCTCATGACAACAGGATTCATCACATGTACACACACACACACACACACACACACACAGTACAGTCGAACAGGAGCCGACAGACACGCCACGCACTTCCTGCTCTGTTCAAAGGATGGCTCCAGCGCGTCTGCTGGTTATCTGCACTCTATCAGATCCATATGTACAACTCCAATGTTACCCCTCGACTAGCCCCAATCCCAGGTCACTGAGTAGTCTACCATCCTCTTCCCAACAGGGCTCTCCCTAAGCAAGCAAATGACAGACATCTTTAGGATAGTGGGGAAATATTGACAATGAAACAACTACTGTTTGATTCTGTCGTGGCTGTACCTTGATCCTTTCCCTGTGTTTTCCTGTTTTCTCCTCCTCCCTGTGTTCCTGTGTGTTCTGGTTTGTTTCTCTGTGTTTGTGGGCGTGTTCTACCTGTGGTTGGACTCTGAGTGCCTGTTCCTGCCAATTCACCTGCACAGCTGCTACTCATATAATAATAATAATACTCTTTTATTAGTCCCTCAATCTGGAAATTACAGGTACGGTGCAGCCCCTTTAGGGTTCATTGTCTTGCCCAGGGACACTTCAACATGTGGACGGGAAGAGCTGGAATCAAACCTCCAACTACCAGGTTGAAGGTCAGCAGCTTTACCTCCTAAGGTCAGCAGCTTTCCCTCATTGATGTGCAAAAATAAACCTCTTTTTGTATTTTTGAACTCAGGACTATCATGTTCTGCTTACTAGGGTCCCACGTTTACTAAGTTATGACAGATTCTGCTTTCACTACTGTATTCAGACTCAACAGTTAAAGGAATAATTACACATTTTGGGAAATCCACTTATTCTAAGAGTTAGATGGGAAGATTGATACCACTCTCATAGAAAGCAGGGGGTAACAGCTAGCCTGGCTCAAAGGTAAAACAAAAACCCACAAATTGTCTTTTTTTTACACTTTTGTACGCATTAAACAAATGAGATATAATGTGTTAATTAGTGACATTTAGAGGTGCTGGTAGACTGATTTTGTTACCTTTGGACAGAGCCAGGCTAGCTGTTTCCAGTCTTAATGCTAAGCTAAGGTAACCGGCTGCCAGCCGTTGCTTCATATTTAACCCACAGATATGAGAGTGGTATCGGTATTCTCATCTAACTCTCAGCAAGAAAGCGAATAAGTGTATTTCCCAAAATGTCAATCTATTCCTTTCAATAATATTGTCTTTACCAAGATAATCATGAAAACCTAAATATTGCTGCCAGATTCATACTGGTGACAAATACCGACTGGCTGTTAAACTGACATAGAGGCCGGACGTGTGAGCCATTATGTAAATGTCAGTTTCCCAGAAACCACAACCCTGGGAGAAGACATCCCACTGCTCCAAACCTTGAAAATGAGTTTTGATGGATAAAGGGTGATAAAGCTTCTAGCAATCTACCCCCTGTGTCCTGCACATCAGTGAAACAGCTTTCATGTGAAGCCCAGAGGCCCAGCAGCTACCAGCACAGAGTAACCACACGACTCTGCTCCCTGAACCTCTGATGGCACTAACGGCTTACAGGAAAACATGCTCCTCTGTGGTTTAACCAGACTCTGGCTGCTCTGCATCGGACTGAATCATGTCTCAGGTCACTCCACTAATGTCGTTTTTACACTTCAGTTTTTGCACACATTAAACAAAGGAGATAAATTGTGTTAAGTGAGTTTAAGAGGTGCTTGTAAGCTCTTTAAGAGTTTAAGAGGAGCTTGTAAGCTTTTTTTTAACCTTTGCCAGAGCTAAGCTAGCGGTTTCCAGGTGTTTCCAGTCTTTATGTTAAGCTAAGCTAAACTCTCTAAAAACAAACAAACAAAAACAGGTGTGTTTCCCAAAATGTCAAACCCTTGTTTAACTTTGTAGCCACTTACAGTTATATTTGTCTCTAGGCTAAATGAAACGCAATGATTATAGGCTAAAACATAACCTTCAATAAAAACAATGAATTAAAATGTCATATCAATATCAACATGAATGTTTGAAATGCTCATACTTAAAACCATACATACATTTATATGTTGTTGTATCTCACTGGGTTGATATATGGCCCATGTGTCTCTACGAGTTTGTACTGTATTTACATATCTTTGGTGGTGAAGAAGTTTATGCAGTGTAATTATCAAGTAGGGAAGCAAAACATGTGGAATATTTCTTAATGAGCCCCCCACGCTCATCAGTGAGCCATGGCCATGTCCGGTTTTCCTTCCTTGGACCACCTTTGGTAGCTACTGACCACTGCAGACTGTCTAGCCATCACAGTTTGGCCCTTGTCAAAGTTGCTTACATCCTTCCGCTTGCCCATTTTTCCTGCTTCAACACATCAACTTTGAGGACAAAATGTTCACTTGCTGCCTAATATATCCCCCCCCACTGACAGGTGCCATTGTAATGAGATAATCAATGTTCTTCACTTCACATGTCAGTGGTCAGAAAGTTATGGCTGATCTGTGTTTCCCTCTTCCTGGCACACTGCATACTTCCTCTTGTGTCCTGCTATTGGTTGGGTGTGTGTGCTTCTGCGATGTGTGAATGACTAGCCTTTTAGAAAACGTAAGGGCAACGATAAAGATCCGAACGAATGGGAGTTGTCAGCAAGTAATGATTGATGCCAATAAACCGTGAAACACACACACACACACACACACACACACACACACACACACACAAAGTTATTGCACAAAATACAAAGACTGAGCCAAGAATAAATTTCCTGTCTGTAACTATTTAAGTACAGCATTAAGTCATGATTTATGCCTGTAAATCTGGGATAGAAAACATGCTCCAAATGTTGCAGCTTGCAGCAATTTATGGGGGGAAACCACCAAAATGAATATTTGACTAAAGTCCCATTTTAAAATGAATGATGTTGACTTCATGATGCTTAATGTTTCTGTTACAAAGATGTTGCATGAGGTGTATGAATGTGTGTGCATGAGCAAGAATGCATGTGTGTGTTTGCAGCAGCACTTACACACAAGCACAATGCGTAGTCAGATACAGTAGATTAATATGTCATTGCCACGGATGACAGCACTTTCTCTTACTTTAAGTGCAGGATCTGATGTCCTGGCTCTGCCCCAAAACCAATAACTGCTTATTACCACTAAGACTGTGAGGAATGCAGCCGGCGTGTTTGTACTTGACTTAAAGTGGCATCTTTATCAAGACTTCTCTACTGGCAAAGAAACAAATAGAAAACAGAATATTTAAGAAGCGACAATCAGCTGGAGACATCAGACTCCACACAAAACCTAAACACACAGTATTGCTGTTTGAAATGTGATAATGAACATATTGTGTGAAAACAGAAAAGTCACTCCTCCACACTAAAACAATCATCAGCACCAAGACCTCATCATCACCGTCATTACTATCAGTAAATCCCATAAAGGTCGTCCCGGAGCGCAGGGCTGTATTTGAGGCTAACCGCCCCTCTGTCTTTACTCACAGTCTTCCGTCACACTCACCCCACACTCACAACATTTAGGAAAGCTGGGGTTTTTTAAATAACTAAAATTAACTCAATGATCTACAATTAACTTAATTGAGGCTTCACCAACACCCATTAAACACACATTAGACATCTCACAGTGGAGTTTAACCGCGCGAATTACAGGGCTGGGGGAAGGACCTCCATGGAAGAGAGGATGCAAACATGAAATGTTGTGACGATGGTCTGATGAAGAGCAGAGCTGTCAGGCTTATGAAGCGGCCACAGAGAGAATTAGTGAGCCATCTGCTCAACAGTTGCATGCAGGCACTTCAGCTTTTGACACGGCCTCTAACATGTTTCGGTGCTAATGCTTACAAAACGTCTCCTCAATGAGCAGGTGGGATTTTAGGGGAGTAAAATGAGGGGAGTGATGAGCCAGTCAGTCTGTGGCCTGGAGCCACCTGACTATCTGGCTCCGCAGGTAATGCCTGAGACAGTTTTCCAGCAACAATGGCGCTGATGACAGCCGAGGCAGACGAGGGGAGGTGGGCTGGGAGCTTCAGCTACACAGGAGACAGACAGAAAGAGGAACTTTCCCCTCTGTCTGTTATGTAACTGATGACAGAAGACTAGGAAGCTCTTTGTCTGTTTGAGAGGAGACGCAGAGGAATATGGTTGACCTTTTTGTCCAGGGAAGCTAATCTGAAAAGCTGATCTGAGTATCTGTGTGAAAGATGCCCATTAGTGATGCTTGCTGCTTGAGCTGACATAGAGCCATTACATTGCTTTGACAGTGTATATCAACCTTGGAAATATTATATTATAGATACAATAATGAGAGGGAAAGCTCAGGCAGTCTCTGTCTCTCTCTCACTCTCTCTCTCTCACACACACATACCTACACCCTGATCCTCCCTCAATCACACCCCTCATAAACTCAGTAAACATGTGGAAGCTGTAAAAGTAAGTTTAATGGCTATTTACTGTGTTTTGGACGCTTCTCATTAAACACATTTTCCACTGGAGGAGAACTAATGTTTTGGAAAACTCTGTTAAATGAAACACACATCATGCCAAAACTCTTGGCACATGTGGCTCATTAATTAAGAGATCTGCCCTCTACAGGATAAACCAGGGAACGTTTGCAACTTGACTACAGGCATGCACTCACAGTAATTTCACAGATATGGCTTTATCTGTGAAATTACTGTAACCAAATTTCTCTTACCAAAACTCTAAACCTGCAATATTTTTTTTTTGCCTATTGACACCGACACTCATTACCTTTTCGAGTTGATACTGTGAACTTGTGAGTTTGTGTATGATAAAGGTGAGAGTGAACAAACACTGTGTTGCTGTTGCATGCTGGAAAACCAAATCAGTTACCTTAATCTCGCTCTAAAGCTCCATAGAGCTGTGGGAAACTATCACATACAAGTCATGTAATCCATTTTGATACACTGTTCATGTAGAAATCTCAGTTACATTCATTTTCTACTTTAAGAAATAAAGAATTCTGTTCAATGCCACATATGTTTTTTCAGCTTTTTCTTACATCTGAGATGGCAATGGTTTAAATGCCAGAAGGGGAAAGGGAGGCCTTGAGGGTGGAATACGTCAAAGAAGACAGAAAGAGAAACAGCTTTGGCCTCCTACCCTCCTCTGCCTACCCCTTGTCCCCCTCCTACTCCAGCCACTGAATGCCTCCTCACTGGTGTCTACTGCGGCCCTGGCCGCCAGCTGGAGTACCCCTAACCTATAACCTCTGACCCCCAGCACTACAGAACTGATCACAGAGCCGTCAGCTCTTTCCTCTCAGCAGGGAGCACATCCTGTGAAACACTGTCATGATGACAGAGAGGCGTGACAGTGAGTAGAGGTGTTAACAGTGAGTACAGGTGTTACAGATGTCACTGCTGACCCTTAATATTCACAGCACATTGTATCCACAAGATCACAGAACTCCTCTCAATGTCTTGTCACGCTCTTAATTTGTGTCCGTGTCTGTTTGAGTTTGCATGTCACCGTCCCATCTGTGCTGATGCTCTTGGGTTAAAATGTGCATCCTGCTGGTCCTGGATGGAAAGCTGCCAGCTACAGAGAGATCCAGTTACAAGAGCACAGCGCTTTCATCCTTATTAAAGAAACATGTGCTCATTCTGTGCAGTTGTGTATGTTTTCCAATATCCCAGCATCAACACGCTGTCCCAAAGTTTTCCTAACCTACTGATCCTCAAGTTATGGCAGAGAAAGACAATGATAAATAGCACCACACAGAATGTAAAGACAATGATGATAAAAAAAAAAAGACAAACAGGTTATTATAAGGCTGCCTTAATGTTAGGATGAGAACAGGAAGTGGAGAGAGATTTATAAAATTTACTGTAAATGTTTAACATCCTATGATGTTGACCCGCCTTCAAAAATAAAGAGAAAAATAGTTTCTAGTCATGATCAACGTTTTCCATGAAAGTTGTGCTATCTGAATGGTAGGGAAATGTGAACGAATGATAAATAAGACTTTTAGAAATTTGCATCTTGGGAGTTGAAAATAAAGGATGTTCTTTGAACTATATTTAAATATGTTTAGATATTTTTTCTAAGGGTTAATTTAAGACAAATGTTGGGAACATTAGGAGATAAATGGCTCCTATTTTCATCTGACAATCTCCTAAAAAAAACATGGAAAGACATGTTATTATACTTAAAATGTCTATTTGCTCCTTTGGATAATTCAGGATTTTTGTGTGTGCACGTTTGTGTTCAGTATCTGTGCTGTGTCAAAATGACAAATTGTAATCGGATTTGAGGATTCCTGTTACATGTAACGCATTGTTCATCTGTAGCTACTATAACAACTTCCATTCATGCCAGATTGCAAAGTTGCTCATTACACATCATTCAATGCCACGTAAACTATCCTCGGTACAGTCAGAGGATGTGAGTCAGACCACCGACTTGACTCCACTCACAGACTTTCATTTCTTGAAGATGACCCATGATGTCTATCTCTGTAGTTTGTAGCCACTGTGCAGCTACTGTGCTCCCTGGCCTCATCTACTAGACCCTGCTTTGTTCCCACACTGTGCCCTGCGGAAAGTCTGGCTCCAACCTTTTGAAACCATACGTACCTGCAGGGTGCCGACAACAGCGGAGTAAAGAAAGACACGCCATGAAAGGGAAAGGGGTCACCATCACTGATACATAACTAGCTGCCTCTAACTCCCTGCTGTAACTAATTTGTGTTAAATGATAGCACTAATTTATCTTTTGAATGCACTGCTTATTGGTGTTTTGCCAAACTAAACTAAAACAAAAGTAATGTTGATTCCCCCCCCTTGCTTAACACTATTAAATAAGCACCAGTGTCACACTGTTACATGTCTCCAGTGATAAAATTATTGCTGCTGGACATGTTAACATAATATGGATAAAAGCATCTACAGATTCTGTACAGTCAAACAGTTATAGATAGAAATGGAGAAGGAGTAGTAGTAGTAGTGCCATATAAGGAAACATGCTGCTGTGATGTTTATACAGTTCTTCTATGTGATTTAGATATTTCTGACTATGAGAATAGGATTGTAGAAGTTAAACTAAAATGTGAAGATTAATAGGTACAATTTATTTATAATGCAAGCTTTAGTTCCTCATATTATTTAGGCACTGCCATATGAAACTGCTGCACAATACCATATTTGGTGACATAAACATAGACTCATTGCTCTAATCGCTGTTTAATTAGATGTTTACGCGTACATTTATAAACTCTGACATAGTGCAATGTGACAACAAAACATAATAGAGAAAAAGTAAATAATCTACCATAATGTCCAGGATGTTTCTTTTATTTAAATTTTATTCAGCAGCCCATTTGGTAGGAGAGAAATTCTTTGATGTTGTTAAGCTTGGATTCAAAGCTGTGTTTCGCCAATTGGTCGAAGACACAAGATCTGAGAGTAATATTCAGTATCTTATCCCTTGGTCTCATTAGAAATATGTGATGATGTGGAGAAAGTCAGACATAAAGTACTCAAGCAAGGCATTGAGAGGTGCACAGAGCAGAGATAATAGTTACAAACATAGAATCAGCAAAAGTTGCAACTGTATTATCTCAGTAGAAGCTGATTGGCTGTGGAAGGCACCGTACTGCAGATTGTATATATGTACTGTATGTAAGAACTATTCAAACAACAAAGAGGGTTAAAGGTACCCGCAAAGGTTAAACTTAAAAGTCACAGTTCTCTTTGCAAATTAAGACAATAATGATGCCCACTGTGTCCTCTCCAAACAAGCCAACACAAGATGAATTTCACTGAAGAGGGTTACTATTACATTATTGGTTTACATAGCCCTATGAAGTTATCCCTGAGGAAAGATGCTTGCCAGAATGGGATTTTACTAATGTCACTAAATCACTCCCAGCTGGCCTGAATGCAGGAAATGCTTCTTTCCTCTCAAAACCTTAGAGCAAATAGTACATGAGGCGTGGGGCATTCGTGAGCATGTCTGTCCTCAGAAGTCACGCTGAACTGTCTGTCCTGGACGTCCGGCTCCTTTTCACCACTTAACCTTTCAAAAGTTGCCGACTAGCTTCAGAAGGAAAAACGATTCCTTGTTTAAGAAGGTGTGAGAAGCGACAGATCAGCTGAGCATTGATTCCATAATGATGGCAACAACTGCTGTAAGGTCAGCCACACAGTGATGGTCTGAGTGGGGATTTAAGGGGTCTAATAGACATTTGAGCAGGCTTTGGTCTCATGCTTGTGAAAGCAATTTAGCAAAGAGGTAAACAGCCTGGGGCCAGCAATAACACAGTGGAACTGATTAGAGGAGCAGAACGAAGGAGGGAGAGAGAAAGCAAAGAGAGGAAAAATGAGACAGGGACTGATAGCATCTTCTTACCCAACTTAGTTATATTAGACAGCTCTCAGACAACTGTGTGTTTAAAATATCATGTGAAATGTAAACAATAACAATAGTAATAATAGTAGAGTAATAGTTTAAACAGAAAATGGAGTATATTGACGAGAACCTCGAAGCAATCTGTGGATGTAGCGCAAAGCTTATACAGCGAGGAAGAGAACAGCGGGGCCATGTTTGTAGTTGTGTTTCTTTTGCCAATCAAAATCCCAAGTTCTGTTCATTCGAAGTGCCTGTACTGTCTCCTCACTTCAGTGACGGGCTAATGCTACAAGGAGCTGCATTTTACAAATTTTACAATTTCAAAGACTGCAATAAACAGACATAACATTGTGTTCCAACCAAGAAGAACAGCACAGCAGAGCAGCGCAGCCTCTGGAAATGTGACGAAACTAAGAAATCAGGAAAATAGCTTTGGAGAAACAACTTTCTGCTGGATTACAGGTAAAAAGTGGCATTTTGATTTTTCCCCTAAGGTTTGTGTAGGAAGCTGCATGTGACCAAATCACAGAGTAACATGAATTGCTAAGGTCTCAAATGGGTCAAAAGAGCCATAAAAAAGGGTGCAAAAATGTTCTCACAATATGATTAGTGAGACAATAATCCACAGTAGTGAATTAGTCCAGAAGTGACAATTTAAAAGCAGAGATTCAGAGACTAATTTTATTTTTTCATTTTGAGCTAGTTTGACAGGATGTGCACATGCTGCAAGTACCAACAAAGAGAAAGGATAACCATCTTTTCCTTTCTTTCATGGCTCTCTCATTATCCACACTTTTAAACCCTCTCTCTATCCCTCATCCCCTCCCTCGCCCCTAACTCTCCATTGCCAACTCTTCATATGTCAGTGAAAGCTGTTGCTAATAAAAATTAAAAAGCAAACTATGAAAAGGAGGTGAGAGGGAGCAGAGGGAGGCGCATTCTTTCCTGCCTGCATGGGAAGGGCGAAAGGGAGTTTCAGCGGTCTGGGATGGGAGCGAGAGGGGAGGTGTGCATAGGAGTGTCACCCCCGTCACCCCAGGACATGGAAAAAAACTTTTAGTTTTGTCAGGTTTCAAAGGCGCAACAATTACATCGGAGACGCAGGATGACAGGACATCCCTGCACTGCAGTGGCAGAGCTTTAAAAAAAAAAAAACGCTGAGGGGAAAGAACCACGCCTTCAAAAACTTAACGGGGGGAACTCATCCTCTCCTCTCTTCTCTCATCACCTCTCCTGGACATGGTTATAAGCAACACTAAAGCCGTCCCAATAGCTCATCTCCATCTTCTCTGTGTCCAGAGAAGGCAGCCATTGTGTACCCGTTTCTCTCTCCCCAAGTCAGTTTCCTATTGAGGCTCTGAAAGGGCCTTTGAGGGGCCCTGTTTTGGCTGTGCAGCTCACCTGCAGAGGGGAAACTATGGGTCTATTCTAAAGCCCAGCAGCTGCCAGGGCAGAGAGGCTGGCACCCAGTGGGAGAGAGAATAGCGGCTGCAGAGCCTTTCAATATGAAGCCACTTAGTAACAGAAGGCATGTGCCAAGCCTGCAAAGCCAGAATGAAGAGTCACCCTTTGGAGTTCACTAAATATCAGAAAAGAGTGAGACCCATCTCCTCTTTGCTCCGTTTCTACCTTACCCACTTTGTCTTTGTCCGTCTGGCTTCCCTGTTTGTGTAATAATTATCCACAGGTAGCAGAACACAGCAAAATATTGGTCTGCAAGATATAAAGAGCCTTAGGTCAGGAGGATTGAGGTTAATAAGGTAAACGTTTTTTGGTAAAAACAAATCAACATATAAGATGGTGGAGTGGAGAACAAGAATTGGCAAATGAGTGAACAAAAATGCGGCCAAACAGTTCCCTCGTCCATGTTCAAGAATAGCCGCCAAACTCCTTCTCATGCGACAGATCGAACTATGATGCCGCTGTGAGGATCCCAGTGGCTGCAGGCCTGTAAAGAAGCCTTTACTACACAAAGCCCTTTTCTGTCAGCAGGCTAGCTCCCACACTGGCGCTAATTTACGATGCCCTCACAGCAATTTCCACAGTCAGAGAAGTTCAATTGTGTTTTCCAGCTCATTAAGCATCAGCACAACAAAGCTTTCATCTTCTCCTTCATCCCCCTCTTCTCTCCCTCCACCCGTCTTCCTCGCTTTATCCGGCTGTCCACTAATCTGCCACTCTTTCTAAGCATCCAATCTAAAAAGATTAAGTTGAAAATGGGCTTCCTTATTTGAACAATTTTCCCTCTAATTCTATTTCTCTCTGTTTTTTTTTTGTTTTGGTTGTTTTAAAGCTCTGCCCCAAGTCTGAAGGTTCTCCTCATGGAGGCGTAGGGAGAATTAAATGGTTGTTTATTCAGGGGCCTCTGCCGTGCCCTCCCATCTCTTTCAGAGCCTCATGAGATGACGTGGAATCTATTGTAATCTCAGAAGAATCAACTCAGCATATTTGTTCAGGTTGTCACTGCGCTGAGATCACAGGCACACACTCACATTCTTACACAAACGCAGGTTAGTGCCCTAAATATATTTAAATTTAACAAAACTTTTGTTTTAATCTAGAATCTGTATTCACGTGTGAGATTAACAAACTAGTTGGATTTGTTAGACAGGTAGGAGTGTGACCAGTACATCATACTGACTCAAATCCACTGATGGCCCGAAAAATCTGCATGAGGGGGAAGCGAATGAAGAGGGCTATTCCCACCATCAAGAGCTAGTGCAAAAAATGCCCCTAAGCAAGGCATAAAACCCCAATTTGTTCCAGTTTCGGCTCGTCTGTGGTCAACATTATCAGAGCCTCAAGTACATAATGATACTATAATTTATTGACATTATCGACTCTCCTAGAACATCTTTTGAAGTCAGTGTGAGTCACATGCTCTGAGGAAATATGCATCGGAAATATGGAAAAGTCCCCTCTAAAACTTTGTGGGATACTGCTTTAGGTCCAAACAAGTCACTCTTTCAACATTAAGTAATTTGCACTGAACAGACATCTACATTACAGGGATATTTATATATCAAGTATGACTTAAGTCACACAGCAAATTCTCTTAAATGCCAAATTAAATGTTAGATAAAGATAAGCCACATTGATATATTTTATAGTGATGTTTAGTTTAGGAAATAAGAGAACTAAAGAGGACTACAATAATATGGCTTTTTTTGCTAAGGTTAGGATTATAATGAGATTTACAAAAAAGGAAATAAAATAAAACAGAAAGATGGTGCTTTTAGCGGTCATCCATTAAAGGAGTAGTTTGGTGTTTTGGGAAATACACTTATCTGCCTTCTTGCTGAGAGTGAATTAAGGTCAATACACTCTCATATGTTTTTGCATGGTAAAGCAACAACCAGCAGATTTTACCTTAGCTTAGCACAAAGACTAGAAACAGCTACAGAAGCCTGGCTCTGTCCAAAGACAATTGTAACAAAATCCAACTACTGGCACCTCTGAACCTCACTAACACAATATGTTGCAGAAATTGAATTATAAAAATGACATGTTGTGGTTGGCAGATTTTGTTGCTTTTAGACAGGACGAGGCTAGCTGTTGTCCCCCGTTCCCAGTCTTTGTGCTAAGCTACGCTAACCGGTTGCCAGGTCAGCTCTATATTGATTGCAGACATCAATCTTCTCCTCTAACTTCCAGCTAGAGAGAGAATAAGCACATTTCCCAAAATGTCAAACTGTTCCTTTAAGTGACATTGTATTTTTCTTTTTGATAATGATTACTAGGATTAGTAGTCAGCACAGTTTGGTACAATACATGATATAGGGTTAAATGCAGTCACAATATTTTTAACAAAGTTGGAACAGTAGAGAGCAAACTTCTTGGTATTAATTTTTGTTTAATGTATGCAAACTAACATAATATCCATTTTTACATAGTGTAACAATTTAGTATTACAACATATTGTGCCTGGATATTTTGTTACACCTCTAATTATTAGTCTTCTTTTGAACTCAAAGAGGTATAGCATAAGAGTCTTATAATTAAGAAATAAGCATGATAAGTTGACATTTTGTTTCAATGGAGTGTCTCCGTGGACCAGTCATCTGCCAACAGGTGCTGCTTTTTGTAATTAGTCACAGTTTAAATTATCACAGCAGGTTGCAGCTCAGCTGCTGTCACTTGAGTGGTTACAGAAAAGTCAACTTTTATATTGTTGGGAAATGTTTAACCTAATTTGCAAATAGTCAATCAGCAACAGCTGTTTGACACAAATCAGCATGTCATTTTCAGCTTCCAGTGGGCCTACACCAAACTGTGTTCAATACCGTCTCCCACTGTGCTGTGGTCTGACCTCATTCTGCAATTCATTGAGAGGCAAAGGGGGAAACTGATGGCAGAGACATTTGTGAGATTTAATTCACTGTAAATCTAGAGACTGCAGGGGGGAAACAGATAAGAAACAGAATGAGAGTGAAGAATACAGTATTACATGTTGTGGTAACATTCTGCAGTCATTCAAATACTGCAAGACCTCTGTGTCCCACTGTGAACCACTAGAAGGCTTCTCTCATTATACTCACAGACTTTTTCAGTAGTTTATAGTTGAGCTTCTCTACTCAGACGCTGCATGGGGAGAGCTGTACCTCCAAGTGTGTGTGTTTTTTTGAGAGTGTGTATGTGTCAGGTTTCTCTTACTTCCATTAATCCTGTGATGTCCCCTGCTCCTCTGCTGTCATCACCCTCATACTAACAACGCTTACATCTGCTATCATGGCCAGACAATGAAGAGTCCAACAATTTGACATCCCTAGCCTCTGTTAGTGGTTCATTCTCTAACATCATCATCATCATCATCATCGTCGTCGTCGTTATCATCACCGAGTGCAGGCTACCATCTGAGGTGCCCCCCTGCTGTCAGCGCCGTCACTGAGCTCACCCTAACCCCTGGCTCGCTCCAGGTCCAGAGAGGGTGTCCGGTTCCCTTTGTCGCCCTACAATACAGCAACAATATCTCTGTGTTCACCTGTTAGCACCTGGCACTGCGGGCAAGACTCACTGCTGAGTCCCTGTCAGCCAACCACTCTGCTCGTCACTGTCAGACGCCATGTGGAACGCGCCATCATGTCACCAACCCCAATATCCTACATACAAAACACACAGAGGAATAATAACCCTCTTGCTGCTCGCCTGTCAACGCTTTCCCTTGGCAGCCAAGTCATGCTAACATATAGAGGATAAATGAAAAGCACTTAACCAATCGACAACCCATCAGGTAATTACAAAGGTTTCAAGCATCATTTGCCATATGAGCACCCAGTATGTCCTGCTCAAGAAGGAAATTACTGCGATATCGTTCTCACAACGAATGCTTAAAACAGACAACCAGCTTGTGCAAAAATTGCCTGAATTTGCTCAATTCTGGGATCAGGGTTTACTTTTCCCCAATGAGAATCAACCCATGGATAACGTGGTTTTGTGGCAAGTGTTTGTTGACTTCTTAAAAAGCTTTTTTATTGTGTCTCGCCCCTCTCTATGATGGCAGGCTTTATGCCCCAGCTTTGAGAGTGGCCATTCGGAACAACTACAAACTGTTTTTTCTTCAGACGTGAACATTTTCATTTTGAGCACACGTCAAACTTGGATGTCTTGTACTATGACACACAACGATGCCCATATTGGCTGAAATGAGTGAAGGCAGGGTCTGTAAAAGGTAAAAGGTGTGTAAAATGTGTCATCTGACAACATCGAAAGGCATAAGTGCTGCTCTGAAAGGCCACACTCTAAGGCAGGGCGAAAAAGTGTGAAGTGAATGGGGATAACAGTACACACTTGCAGAGGATGTTTCCTTAAAGGTATTCTTGCACTTGTACACAAAGTGACAGAAGTTATTGTGTGAAGAATGAATGCATACTGATACCTTAAGTGGTCTGTAGTCACTCTCAGTAAAGCCTTCTGTCATGTTTTACTCTGCGCCACTATGAGAAATGTTCTCACATGAAATCTGAGCCTCGGCACCACCTGAGGCAGGTTAGAAGAAGGAGAAAACTTAAGTAGGTTACACGGTCAGCAGGTCATATTTGACCTTTTTCACAGTCGACAGGTTAGACCTGACCTTAAGCGCAGAGAGAGTAGCAGCTCGCATGGCACAATGTGCTGACGGTGGGAAAGATGAAACAACTAATCATAGCTGACGTGTTGTTGCAGTTCCCTTCAAGCTCAGATCAGATAAGGAGAAACATCATAGGAAGACCTCAGGCCCTCCACATCCTCTTTGGCATGATTGGCATGACTGGGCCTGAGCGAAACTGACCCGGAGCCAAATGAGCCTGTATGCTTGACTTTATTATTTTAGCAATTAATGTAACACTCATATCAATCATGACAAATTACAGTGTGAGTTCTGCAAGCATGGTGACACGTACAAGCGATAATAAGTATCAAAATAAATTTTCATCAACGGCCCCAGTTTAGCTCATGGAAGCTGCTATGGTAGAATTAGCTTTAGCTTAGCACTTATTAAAGTCATACTAATGTCACCTTGATTCTGCCATGTGACACGATCATCATGTGATGGCAGGAAATGAACAAGTCTCAGAGTTAATATTCCTCAGTGATGGTGTAATGATATACACAAAGTAGATGAGTTCTGGGGTTGTAAATTTCTGTCCGTGAAGAGAAAGAGAAATCACATAGAGTGTGATTTATTGTGAATCTCAGCATGGAAAGGAAACTTTGTGATCTCACATCCACTGACATTTTGACATACCAATGTTGGCAGGTCCACTCAGACACAGGATAATGTTCTGTTATGCTTCACCAGGCAGGCCTCTCGTCTCTTTTAAAGACGATACACTTTCACCACAAAGTTCCCCGCTGTGCGTTTCATAAATGTTTATCCCACAGGACTCCGCCCCCTCCCCAAAGTTTGCTTAGGATAGCTGCAAGCCATGCCAACTTTCATGAAAGAGAAAGATTAAAAAAATTAAATATATAAAGCCTGCTTCAACATGTTTGGGTCGATAGAAGGACTCTTTTGGAAACCGCAATTACCTCCTTAAACAATTCTCCACTTTGGCAAGCCAGCAGGGTTCAGAGAGGTGTGCGAAAAATTTGTGTGTGTGACAGTCGGTTCTCTGTTAAAATAATAAACTGAAGAATACAGGATGAATATTTCCCCAGAACCTGTTATATTGCCTCGTGACCCACTGGCTTTTCCTCTAGCGCCACCAGCAGGTTGATATTTTGTGTTTTGGTGAAATTGCTGGTCCACTGTTTTGCCATGATATTTGTTTCAGTTATCCATGATGTTCAAATGGCGAATCCTAATGGTGGTGACTTTACCTCTAGCGCCACCAACAGGTCAACGTTTTCACGTATCGAGTGAAATATCTAAAGTGGCATACAATTTTGTATTTAAAAAAATCATTTTTTAAGAGATAGGCTGTCCCCATTTTTGAAAATCAATAAATAATTTAAATGTATGAAAGATAAATAGATTGGTATAGATATTTCAAAACAGTATCAGGCTATTTGTCCAAATGTATTGAAAACTAATACAAGCACAGAAATGATGGAGATGTTTTATTAGTCAAAAAAAACAAACCTGTAGTGCAGTGACTGCGCTATAGATAGATTTTCATTTCTCAAAACAAAATAGTCATTGTTGACTTTTCTGGCATTTGCATGCTGCTCAGAGAGAAGCAGGGAATATCACTTGCTTATTCATTATGCAACAATGGAACAGAAACAAAACATTACAGACAGCCTCACATCCCTTTTCAAACAAGAGTAGAGTGAGAGTGGTAATATTCACAGTAAGTAGAGGAGAATGTAGTGTTGTCGGGCACTAAATTACAGTCATTGAAAGCTTGTGGTTACCCGGCGATCTATCACTGTCACGCGGAGAGGGAGAGGGGGAGAGAGAGCAGACAGGCGCCAGGCGCAGCAGGATCAAAGCAGAAATGTACCTCGGGGACAGAAACAGTTAACTCCATTTAACCAATTGTCCAAGAGACAGACAGTCAGTGTGCTGCTGCTGCTGCTGCAGGCCCCACAATCATTTCCATAAGACAGAAAAACTCTCACATATTGGGTTTCACTGAAAATGATTGACTTGATTTGATTAGCTGCAAAACAGGGCCAATATAGATTGGCCTCTTCAATGGGCCTCTGCAACATTAGTTGTGGTTTTACTGTCTCTAAAGGGATTACAGACGATATACACAATCGGTTGCAATATAGGCAATACACAGCCATAGATACTTTGCTCTGTTTTGGTCGACACCAACTCCTGAGTTAAATATCTGGATCTTCAGCTACTAAATGCTCGACTATGTTCATCAGCTGCTAACTTTGGTGCCGGGCTGGTAACGTGCAGCGGGCTTTCAGAGCTTTAGAGCAGCTGCTGAAAACAAGGTTGATGAGAACAGTGAGAGCAAATCAAAACAGTACCGTTGAGGTCATTAAACCAAAACAATAAGCTGAAAGTGGCCGAAATGTGCAGCTGAGAGGACCTGCAGAACTGGGTGATAATTCTTCGCTACAAGCAACACCTTTCAAAATACCATTAGTAGTTTGAGTCCCTGTTAATATAAAAATGGATTAGTGCGGCTTTTAAATTAGAGTACGGTACTTAAGTAACGAGTTCTGAGAAGGCTATGGTCCACATGCATAAAAAACTAAATTTTGGGGGGTACTTTGGGGGCTGAGAATTCCGCGCTCCGCCCCTGGACGGAGGTTTGCGTCTGTCAGGGCGCGACAGGCGCATGAAATGGACCACAACACTGTCACTACACAGCCACACCTATCAGGAACCGTCGTAGCCGAGTCACGTGGAAACATCGACAGGGCTGATAGGCAACCGGCAAGATGAGAGAGTGGACGTGTGGCCCTTCACTGAGGAGGAGGCAAGTCCGTGCGTCAAAACCGAACGTTGCCACGCAGCTGCGCAACATCGCCGAGGCAACTTGGGCAACAACTCAGATTTTCGTCGAAACAACAAACGCGAAAACGAAAACTGCGGCAGAGAGAGAGCGGCAGTCAAGCTGGTTGCATGGCACCTCAGTCGTGCGTAATGAATCCTGCGCAGGGATCGCCGCCCTCGGCCGCTCCGGGAGAAACCTCACCAGAGGACCGAGCCGCTGGCGTTGTGGGAACCGACGAGCTGGACCTGTCATCTGTCAGGAGATGTAAAAGCAAAAGTTTAGATCTGCCTTTCAGTGTGGAATCCCTCATATCAGACAGGTCGTCGGACAGAAGGCTCCACTCCCCCCCCCCCGTGCCTGGATCAGGCTGCGTCCGGGCAGCGGAGACCGAGTGTGCGTCTCGTCGGTCCAAACCACAGCCGGTGGACCTCAGCGACCGGGAGACGAGCCACTGGTTCCAGGCTCCCAACACATCCCCTCCAAGTGAGTGCAGGATACTCTTTCATTAATTAAAAAAATGTCCAACTTTCCAGCAGTCTGAAATGTTGTGGAAATCTCCAAAGAACATTCCAGCGAAGGCATCAAATAAGTCAAACCCTGTAGAGTAGGACATGAACTCATCCCTTCAGAAATCTGAAGATGGTGGAGGGATTTTAACTTCTAATTCACTTTTTGCGACTTGATGTGATTGTGGCTGTAAATAACTGCTCGCATTGCCTAAATATTCTGTGTTTGATATTTCCCTGATTTGTCTTTACCCACGCATGGCGTACAATTTAAACTAGTAAAGTCGCCTAGTAAACTACATATTCTTATGTCATATCGACCACATATTTTCTATTCCAATGATGTGACTTTCTAAATGTGCTTTCAGGACTTCCCAGCCCGACCGGGTGCAATCTACGGAAACACAAGAACAACAGGAAACCCAGAACTCCCTTCACAACCTCTCAGCTGCTGTCTCTGGAGAGGAAGTTCCGTCAGAAACAGTACCTCTCCATCGCGGAGAGAGCGGAGTTCTCCAACTCCCTCAGCCTCACAGAGACCCAGGTCAAGATCTGGTTTCAGAACCGCAGGGCAAAGGCCAAGAGACTGCAGGAGGCCGAGCTCGAGAAGTTCAAGCTGGCAGCGAAGCCGCTGCAGCCGGCCTTCGCCTTTCCCTTCCCCCTGAACGCACCCATGGGCGCACCGTCCCTCTACGGGGCCCTGAACGGACCACGGCCTGCCATACCTGTCCCAGGACTATTCACTGGACCTTATGGGATGTACTACTTGTCTTAACCCTCAATAACTTTGAACTGCATGGATGGGAAAGCTGCCTTTAAAACATGCCTTCACACAGCAAATAACCAGCACTGCAAAAATGTCCATTTTATGAGTCGATCTGTCTGAAATTTTATATTAAATCACAATATTTTCCGTTTTAGCGAAAAATCTAATCATGTGAGGAGAATAGGAACTGTCACACAAACATGTTGGTAGAACAATCTGGCTTAACTTTAAAATAGTCGGTTCATTCAAGGAAAACAGAAACAAGTGAAATATTTGTACTTGATTCTCATTTTTCATGAATTTTCTATTAATAATAATTTAAGATGTTTTAAAATAAATTATTTTTAACATGGTAATTTTTGCAGTGTATTCAGTGAAATCTTTTTTTTATAAATGAGCCGATTTTTCGGTTTTCAAAAAATATTTTGGTCAACGTAATTTCAATGTCACAAGAGAAAAATTATTATATTGGTGATTTAAAAGCCTGAATGCTTTGGGTTTGAAGCAATAACTCATGATGACTCACTAAAGTGTCCACGTTAATCTTTTATTTCCACTTCAGAGGCCCTAAAATTATGATCAGAAGCTATAGAGGCAATCTGAAGTTTCAAGGTCATCCAACAAAAAACACACACTTGAATTCAATTACCATTAGAATATGTGGTTCATCTGTAATAGAATCAGTAACAAAAACCGTCATGGAACACACTGCTAAGTGCTCATTAGTACCTTTCAGTTACTGTTGTAATGAAATCAAATGTTTGTAAAAAATATTCTCAGTTTAATCTTCAAAAATACGTTAATCTTTGGCATTTTACCACGGAGCTGTTAAGTGACATTTTTCATGTTAAATATGAACCATGAAATCTTTCAAGGTGAATTTATTATTACAATATCTAAACTACACTATTTCTTTGTTTCTAATGTCTTAATTTTCTCAGTTTAAAAAAGTACAAACTATAACATCTGCTTTACTATTGTCTTCTTTTTTACATTACCTCAAAAGGAGAACTGTTTTGCACAGATGTTGAGAGCTCTTAAAAGTCCGATACCACAGTCTGTGTCCTTACTTAATGTAAATAAAACTATTTTTGCAAACACTCAAAATGCTAGACATGACTGATAGACTCACACCAGTCATTACTGTACAGTGCATTTTATATCTGATGGGCGAAAAGGTGTTTTGTACAATTATTAAAATCTATTATGTAAATTCTGATATTCCTCTCATTTTTCTCTTCACAAAATCTCTTAGTTTACTCCAAAACCTTCCACATTCATTGTAATTTAAGCCACCTTGAGCTGCACTGCATCATCCTTTAAGAACAACACATTCAGATATTTTTTATCAAATATTCTACCAGTTTAACAAAAGATAACAGCATCTCCCATATGGTTTACTTTGGAAACTGATATAAAAATTTCATTTAATGCATTAACTGAAACACTCAGTACAGTTAGCTGTATCATCACTTTCTATTTCCAAAAAACATTTTATTTCAAGATAAAAACACATGCGACAGTAAATGTATTCTGTTACAAGACAAGGATATAGCTTAATTTTAAAAGGACGGAAGGCTCAATACTGATCTATCACTTCCTCCTTCCCCGCCGCCCTCTGAAGCCTCGGACGGAGCCATAACCGAAGCACACGCTCGTAGGGACCCTGAGAGACAAGAACACAAGTGTTCACTTGTATCTCAGATTGTTTATTGTTGAAATAAGAAAAAAAATATCACGAATATGTCAACTCACATACATTTTAATCCTATAAAATTGTGAATAAATGATTGAAAGAACCCTTCCTACTTAACCCAGACTTAACTACATAATTGCACAACTTTAACCTTAAGAAGACCAGAATCTGATCTTATGTCTAAAAACTTGCTGTAAATTCCCAGAGTTAACCTTGAAATGCTTCAAAATGGCTGACTTTGTCACTCTAGTTGGGAATAGAGAACTAAGACAGCCTGAGGACATCCAGTGCTTTACAGACTTGACTAACCTGTAGGAGTATCGTGGTTTCAGTGGCTCGGTGCTTGTATTCCCAGTGCCGTGAGCTATGGCACAAAGATCTGCGTGCTCCTCAGTAGAGGCAGACTTCGCCATGCGAGGAACCGCTTCCTTGGACACACGCGTCTCCATGGATTCCCCGTGCTCGGGTTGGTCGGACATCACATCACACATAACCTCACACACACCCTCGGACTCACACACATCGTCCACTACCTCCATGGCTGTGTCTTTCTGCTGCAGTCTCTTCGGCTCTCGGGTTCTATTAACAAAGATATGAGACTCAAAATGCACATTCAAGGGTATTTAAGAAAAAAATATATATAATGATTTAACACTCATTTAAGACATTTTACGGTTTGTTGGGTCCTAAAGATTAAACAACAATATGCATTTAAAACAATTCACACTGTTGCTGAGTTTTTATAGTTCACCGAGTTACACACTGGTTTCAATAAAGTAGCAAAGAGACGCTCACTCTATAACTTGCCTTATCATATTATGTAATGGTCAAGTGAAAATAAAAGCATTGCTTAAACTCTGCAAGAATTTGTCAAACTCCTGTTTACTATAACAAACATGGGCCCTTTGGCTTTGAATAGAGTAATGTTTCTACTGACGTTTTGCTGTCATCTAGTGGACTAAAGTGCAGTCTCACCCTCTGTCCTTTTTAGTTTGGTCAAATCTGAAGTCTGGAGGATACTTGTGAAGTCTTATTAGATGGTCCTTCCTTTGTTTACTAGTCCTGAATCTCTGTCCACATCCCTCCACCAAACACTGGTACTGAAAAATGTGAAAGAAGTGTCAGGGAAGACTTTAGCATTTTTATCGTCAAAGAATCTTTAAAATATTTCACATTATGTACAGCGTTTGCTGAAGAGAGTGAGAATCAAACAATAAAGAGGTCATGGGAAAGGACATAAACTCAGAGGGCTAAATTCTTGTCCTTTACTTACCATGTCTTGCCTCTGGGCGAGGACAGTGAAGAGAGAGTCGTGCCACTCCTGAATGTGAATGTCTAGGAGCCGGGCACTTGGCAGGGAGCGACGGCAGGAGCAGCACATGTGTCTGTGCAGGGAGTTGTAGTGGTGCTCATACTCCTCCAAAGTGCTGAAGACTGCACTGCAGCCAGAGATGTGACAAGCAAACTCTGACACACTGACAAAAGACACAAGGAGGAGGAGGAAGGTGACTGACAGCCTGATCAACACTGACATTAAAATGGAAAACATCCACCGCTGTTGTTAAGGAATTATTATTTTTGGGGGCCAACGGTTTGTTTGGTGGTTTATTTTCCCCCAATTTCCGGAGATAACTGGTCAAATATAGATGTTGGGGTGCCACAACCACATGCCTCCATCACCGTTATGATGGAGTTTGAAATTAGAAAACAAATCAAAACTATATTTAACAATCACATTCACGGATGAATTCAATGTAGAAAACAGAGATATCAACTTGTCAACAAACAGTAGACCCACTAAACCAAAATACAGTCAACATTAAAGTGTTTGGAGGGGCGTGATTCTCGCTATGAAGGACATTATCTTTCCCTGGGATGAAACAGGCCAACACTATGTTACGTTGTGTTACCCAATGGCAACACATAAGCCACCACAAAAGCTAAAACTCTTGATGAAGTTATAACTTGGTTTTCGTACCCGAGTGTTGGCTTGTCGTCGGCCTCTGAGGTGTAGAGGTCTTGCAGATACATGTGTCTGTGAATGTCGCCATCCTGTGAACAGCATTCACACGCAGCGGCGTTGTGTTATGGCGGCTAGGCTAGCCAATGTTACGGCGACAGTCATCGACTGTAAGCGCTTCAGCAGAATAAGTGACGGCCAGTCGGTTCAGTTTGTTACCTCAAACAGCTGGTGGTCCTTGTGCAGGCGGATGAGCTGCGGGGTGAAGTTGAACGGGCTTCCCTCCTCGGCCTCGCTCTGCCTCGGCTGCTGCGCGTTTCCTGTCGGACAGTCTTCGTCGCGGCTTCTTACCAACACGCGTCCCTCCGTCAGAAGACGGACCAGTTCTGGCTGCAGCATCGCTTCCAGGTGTTTTCATGTTCCGTCGACTGTACGGTTACTCAAGTAAATAGGCTCCAACTCTCTTTATACACGTCCATGCTCCCACTGCCGCGAGACGTTTCCTGTTTTGGTTGAAGCTGTCGCGGAGTGATGACGTCACCCACGGCGGTTGTCGAAGGCAAATGGTGCGTTGCCGCCACCAGCTGGCCAGACTGAACATTGACTAAGTCATTAATGTTAAAGATAAGATGTTTAGTTGTTACATTTATGTTGACAGCTCCCATCTAACAATGCTTTGCTATATATTTCTACAGACAGATGAAGACTCACTGGTTTATTCTGTGGCAAACGTCACCAGAGGGAAAGCTGGCAGGAGTGTAAAGAAATGTGCGAATGCAGTCGAGGGAGGGAGAGACCATCTGAGCAACAAACCTTCACATATCAGGATTTACAGCAATCTAAACTTCACAAGTACTAGACCTAGAGCAAACAAACTCAACCTAAATGTTCTATTTAAGGTGGTAAAGAGCTGTCAATAAGTCCCTCTTTAATACGAAAGGTCCACCAGAAACTTGATCCAATACATTTAACATATGACAACACCAGCATTTGAGCCATTTCACCAGTAGATGGCGACAAAGGCCACTAAGAAGCTTTGCTGGGTTTGCTGTCAGCTCTAGTGCTACATGACATTTTTAAAAAGAAGTTTCCCATAATAGCCTAGTATTCATCTTCCCAGTAAAATATGTCTATGTGCAGTGTTAATGTTACATTTGTTATGGAAACGTCTATGTGACCTATGAGTGGTAAATGTAAAATAGACTGGAGCCTATTGTTAAGCAGTATAAAACAATGTCTTAAAGAAAAAAGAAAAGTTTAAAATAGGCCTACAGCCTCATAACATCTTGTGAGATTAATTGCAATAAAGGCAAACCTCAGGGCAAAGTCAATTTTCTTTTTAAAATAAACTTCTAAAGTAATTTTATTATACGATTATTATAGTGTTTTTAATCTCCGTAAAGTCATGTCTGTAACTTTATTTTGGCTCACTCAGCACCTCACACAATTTATATTCATTTTGTAAAGAAGAACGTTTAACTCTTTACAGGCTTGGGTTGTGACTCATGTGGTTTCTCAGTCTCAAATGGTAATTTTCAGGATATTACACAGTAGAGGGTGGAGAGCTTAAGATCCTCCTCTGCATTTCTCTCAGACTGCCAAGCACACAATGACAGAGTCCGTCCGGTAGAGCAACATGACATGTTCTGGATATTTTATATGGATTTTTTTCTCCTCATGGGGTACGGCCTTTCTTTTTTTCTTTTTCTTTCTTGTTTGTTTCTTTCTTTGTTTCTTTCTTTGTTTCTTTCTTTTTGTCTCATAAGATATCCCTGATACTTGCAGGAATAATTGCAGGCAGTGTGAGGACTCTGCCTCATGTGATGAAGTACCAAACAGTGATACCTCAAAGGCTGAAGGATTCATCTCCCATTAATGATGCTGCTATACATCAGGTAACACTCTCTCTACTGTACCATTTTATCAGTTTATTAAAAAAAGTATTTTTTAACCTTTTGAAGCATGCACTAAAGTATTTTCTTCTGTGTGTGTGTGTGTGTAGATATACCCTGATGTACTCCAATACTCTTTGACGATTGCAGGGCAAAACTACACACTGTACCTGGAAAATAACAAGTGAGAAAACTTGAAGTGTCCTTTTAGATATTGAACAGTGTTTTGTAGTGTATGCTAAATTTTTACACATACTGTGCTTTCTCTGTTGATCTGTCAATATTATTGGCATAAAACAAACTATTCTTTTCAGAGATCTTGTCGGGAAAAACTTTTCTGTGACACACTATTCTGATCAGGGCAGCCAAATCACAACTACTCCAGATCTTGGGGTATGTAGCTTTACATAATTTTACTACTATTTTGCTAACATTAACCTAATCCCTCTATTCATGATCAGATTGCATTATAACGTCACATATCTTGTAGTTAGTTGAGTCTATCAGAAACATTGTTATTAAACATAATTATTACATTATTAAAATGTAGATCGTAAGATTTAAATGGATGCTTAATTGTAAGATACAAACTGATTTTATGAGTGGTATACTTGGCCTGATAATCAGACTGAATTGCCATTTTGTTTCCCATCATTCATTCTATTTTAATCGCTGTACAAAGCGGAAATGTGGGTGATTCATAGGTCTGGAACCAGGCATGTATATACTACCAAATATGTATCTTACTACATAGTCTCAATGAATTGTGTACAGGATATCCTGTGCCACTTGTCTAATGGTTTTGCTTCATTTGCTTTCCTGTGCTATCTTTTCTTTTGTAGTTTTGTAAAAGGCTTTATGTGATCATTTTGTCATCAGTCTAAAATATAAGTTACAGCAACTGTTAAATATGCAGATCTTCCATTGAGAAAATGAAATGCATTTATGGTTACAGTATGTCCAAAATACAGCAGGTTTTATATTGAAGGTTCAAGGTACCCTTATACCTTCATATTCCTGTCTCACACTGCAATTCTTGAGACTAATGTGGAAGAGGAATTGACATATAAGGTTAAGATTGTCATTTCATGCCCATGACGCATTCAGTACAATATTATCTTCTTCAAAGTAGACAACCGTTGTCTCACTGTGCTTAAGAGAAAAACCAAAGTGTTAGTTGACAGTGTGAGTTGAAATCTCTCCTTTGATTCTGTGACAAATAATGAATATCTGTTCAGGTTCACTGCTACTACCATGGACACATTGTGGGAGTGGAGGACTCCTCTGCCAGCGTAGGACTGTGTTCAGGAATAAAGTGAGTAATGGTGGATGTACATTTTTTTTTCTCAATCCTGTATCTCTAATTACAAAAAGATTGTTTTCCTAAGTAGCGTGCCAAATTTAATTAAACCCATGATGATTTGAGGCTGTCTGTGCAATCCAAAGAGAGGATCAGTCCCTCAGCATCCATTTGCTCCATCAAAACATTAAATAGCTGCCTGTCTGAAAACCTGTAACCCAATCAACAAAGGCCATGGAAACTTCTCTGCTTAAAGCTGCCTTCTGCCTGCTATAAAATATATTTCTGTTAGAGTCAATCGCTGTGAAAATTTGAAAGCATAATAATCAAAGGAAGTATTGTAATGAGTTAAACTGACATCTGCCTGAGAGAGTTTTACTGAAGAAAAAGGAAATATGTTTTCCTCTGTCCACTCTGAAGTTACTGTTTTGCACTCCAGGGGATTTGTGCATCTCCAGGACCAAATGTACCTAATCGAACCTCTGTCCGGCGCCGAGGTGGGACAGCAGGACAACAGACAGAGCTCTGAAGAGCACAGTGATGGGGGTCTTCATGCTGTTTACAACTACAAACACCTGAGGAGGAAGAGGAGCTCCTGTTCCCATGGAAACACGACCACTTTCTATGATCATGGAGCTCATCCGTCTGGACTGTTCCAGCTTGGCAGTCTGGTAAAGATACACAGCGTGGACACATACAGATATACACCAGGGTTTGAAGCCTACTGCTGATATCTGATGTCCAGTTTTTTGTGCTGCACTCTTACATTTAGCAATTTTATGCACAAAAAAAAACAGTGCAGTGAATAGTGCTTAGCTAGAGTGAACTATAGCTCTTTAAAGTATCAAGATACTCAGCTCTATATCATAATCATTCTGTATCTGCATCGCATTTATTATAAAAAACAAATACTTTCCCCTTGATATTTAAGAAAATCTAACAACATGAGAGCAAAACAATGAGTTAAAATCATTTGAAAGGTTTTTGTTCAATATAACAAAGGGAATGAAAAAGGGGGAACAAAATAGACATGGTAAAAAAACAAAATAGACACCAATAAAAACATTAAATTATATTAAATATCCTTAAACCAAACTTTTATTTTTTGAGTTCTTCTATGTGTTATTTGTTTATTTTATAATTTTTTATAATTTTTATTTTATCTTATTGTATTTTGGGTATTTTATTCTATTTTATTCGCTATATTTGCTGGATCATATTTAATGATGGTGCAGATTTGTTTTCTTTTTGTTTATTATTATATAAAACTTGTGTCTAACCATAACAGACACATACTGTATGCTTGCACACACCCAGTATTGTTGATATCACCCACCTTTTGTGTCATTCAGAAAAGCAGAGCCCAGACCAAAGACCGTGCAGGAAAACCGAGGACAGTGGAGCTGGTTGTGGTGGTTGACCAGGCAGAGGTTTGATTCCCTAGCTTCCTTTCTCTGACTGAGTCTGTTATTGCAGATGTAGTCTATTAATTATAAAGATCTTATAGGTGATACACGTATCCCTTAAGAAGTAGAATGATTATCTTTGATATCTGTGATGCTGTTGATTGTATTACTAATTAAAATCATTTCTTTTTAGTTTAAGAAGTTTGGCAGCAAGAGGACAATAGAGGCCAGAGTGCTTGAAATAGCAAACCATGTGGACAAGGTATGTTTGTTTCTCTGTTAAAAAACTGATCTTGGGGGGAAAAATTAACGAGGACTGTAAAATAAGGGCATTCTAAAGTTTAAATGAGTGTAAAACCGTCATTTTGTGTAATTTTATGCAATTTCCCTTTTGGACTAATAAAGTATCTATTTTTACTGGTAGTTTAGTGTATTTTCATTGGCAGCAAATAAGGCTTACATTTTTCTGTCTTTACGAAATCTGTCCTGATACTATTTGTTCTTTACTGACTGGAATCTGACCAATAAAAGGAAGGAAAAGTTCTCTCACTGTGAAAATCTAACTATAACTGTGAATCTTCACACCAAAGCTGAAAATGTTCACATGTATCACACAATTCTCTTTGCATACTCTGAAAGAGTAGGGCCAACATGAATGCATCATCAGACAGCTCTAGACCCAACAGTGGTTTCCTGTGGCAGCATTCTAGATGAGGCCATTGGTTCTGTGATTTCTAGCATTACATGCTTGACTCCAAAAATAATGTCTTGAACTATATATTTACTTTCATTTCCCCTTTCCAATGAATGCTGACATGCTGCTCTGTTTCAGCTGTATCGCCCTGTGGGTGTTCGTGTAATGCTGGTGGGTCTGGATATCTGGTCATACAGAGATCAGATAGAGGTCAGCACTAACTCTGAGCTCACCCTCGGTCGCTTCCTCAAGTGGCGTCAGCAGAGCCTGCTGCCGAGGACCAAACACGACAACGCACAGTTCATCACGTGAGACGCAGTTGTTTTTAACTCCCCACTAAAAACACAACGCCAAGACGATGTAAGTCGTCAGAGTGGTGTCTAAAAGTTTTTTCCTCTTCTTCATTCAGAGGTGTAGATTTTGAGGGTTCCACTGTTGGCTTAGCCAACACCAATGCAATGTGCACCTCAAACTCTGGAGCTGTCAATGAGGTAAATATTCTTTTTTGTTTAATAAATGAAAAATGTCTGTAAAAATATTGAAATATGAATTCAAAGGAAATTAAGGGAAATTGTGTGATGTTGATTTAATTTCTTATTGTCTACTGTACACACAGGACCATAACACTAACTCAATAGGAGTGGCCTCTACTATTGCACATGAGATGGGTCACAACCTGGGCTTGTCCCATGATACTGAAAACTGTGTCTGTGGCTCCTTAATATCGAAAAGAGGCTGCATCATGGCTGAAAGTGTTGGGTATGCTCAGTATCTCACCTGCACATAAACTCCCCCAACTCTACAGTTCTCAAACCCAAAATAAAGCTCATATTTAGCATCTTTTTTGTTGCTATCTCTTCTTCTAGCATTGTGTATCCAGCGCTGTTCAGCAGCTGCAGTCAGCAGCAGCTCAACAGGTTCTTGGAGGAGGTCAACCCTGCCTGTCTGCTGGATACGCCCTCTCCTGATCGCGTCTTTGGAGGGCCAGTGTGTGGAAATGCCTTCCTGGAGTCTGGAGAGGAGTGCGATTGTGGCACTTTGGAGGTTTGTGCACGCCCACGCTCACACAATCGCATAACCAAAGCACACAAAGGAGACTGGATCCTAATATTCTGCACCCCTCTGTCTGTCTCATAGGAATGCAAGAATCCCTGCTGCAATGCCACTACCTGCAAACTTACTGCAGGAGCCCGGTGTGCAGAGGGAGAGTGCTGCCACAACTGCCAAGTAAGTACTACTCACTATGTCCTCTCTAGATTCATGAAGTCACACAGATGCTAATTGTGTTACCATATAGCTAGACACTGTCTGACTGTGCCGTCTGGCCGGTTATGTGTGAGTGTACATATTTCAGCAATCGGTACATCACCATCTGTGTTTCTATCCGCTCTGCAGCTGAAACCAACAGGCATCCTCTGCCGACGAAAGACAGGAGACTGTGACCTGGCAGAATACTGCACTGGCTTCTCCGCCTCCTGCCCAACTGACGTCTACACCCAAAACGGCTTGACATGCAACCGTGGAAAAGGATACTGCTACAATGGACAGTGTCCTTCACGGCAGGAGCACTGCAAGAGACTTTGGGGGCCAGGTAGAATATCAGTGAATTACATTTTGGTTTAGATGTGCATTGATTCTGATACCTCAAGCCTCTTACGTCTGTAGCCTTCTTGTTTCTTATGATTCTGTTTAGATGCTGAAGTAGCTGCAGATGCTTGTTTCTCCCAACACAGAAACTGCAAAAAGACACTGTTTAGCCAGAGATGTTCAAGCCGGTATGTAACCAAAAGTCAAACCAGCACTATAATAGTGCATTACAATAGTGTGGTATTGTTGGTTTGTGGGGTCATTGTTTTGTGATTTCTGGTTATAGAGATCAATCCTGTGGAACACTTTTTTGCTCCGGAGGCTGGGAGTTTCCTGTGACATCCAGGAAGTCCTTCTACAAAGTAAGAAATGGAGACATATGCAACGAGGCAACTATAAACCCCGAAGATAACTTCCCTACAGATCTGGGCATGGTGCCTACTGGTACCAAGTGTGGCAACAACATGGTAAGAAAACTGCACATGTTGCTGTTAGCAGTTAGCAACAAAACCTCCAAATCTGTGAACTGTCTCAATGTCCTCACAATGTCTTTATCTGTATTTCAGGTATGCTTCAATCAACGGTGTGAAGACATCAAAAACATAAAAGTGTACGGAACGAATGACTGCTCTGCCAAATGCAACAACCACGGGGTAAGAAATGTGTTAACCTCGCAACACTTTGGAGCGCTGTAAAGCCATGACAACATGACTGACTGAGTGAATGTGATCCCCGGCAGGTTTGTAACCATGAGAGCAAGTGTCACTGCGACCCCGGCTGGGCCCCGCCATTCTGCGACGTGCAGCAGTCAGAGCTGCCTCAAGGTATCGTGCGTGTTATGCTTGTCTGTCGACATACGTATGCACTGATAGTCAGCATCTGTGTATCTGCCTCTTTATATGTTTAACCTTTTAATGACCATGACACATGACTGTTTGTGTCTGCCCCTCATACGCTCTGTTTTCCACCAAGATTTAATAGTTGAAATACAGTAGATTTCTCACGGACTCTCAAACAAGTGTGCTCTGTTCTAATGAGCACAAACAGACACTGATTTAGTGGAATTCCCCTTGTCAGTCCGTACAAATGCAGTAATGATGTTACAGTGCATTTTGCTTCCTGACTGGGTGACATATGTTGCAATAAAAGAAAATTGTCATAATCAATGTGTGTGTGTGTGTGTGTGTGTGTGTGTGCAGAGGCAAGTCTGGTGATGTTTATTGCATTCCTGGTGGTTGGCTTAGTTCTGCTGTTGGTCCTCGTTATTGGGAGTTTGATGTGCTACATCAAAAAAAGACGACCTGCAAAGAGGTACAGGAAGAAGTTATTGTAATTTAAGCCAAAAATTGTAAAATTTCCCAGTTTTGTCCATCTTCAATTTTAGTTTCTGTGTGTGTTTCTTTATAGATGCTTCCAGTCTACCTCAGGACAATTCAACCCGTTGTTTCAGTCAAGCACACGAGGCAGCCCTCGTCTTGGGTCCACACAAATCAGCAGGCCTATATTTGTGGAGTCTTCAGCCACTCAAGCCTGTAAACATCTGTCCTCTGTTTCTGCCAGGCCACATACCGCAGGACTGAAGCCCAGCAGAGCAGCTCCAGAGGTGAACTTCAGTTTCAGTACCAGAGTGCAGTGATACACTAACACTGTATTTGTTAGCTTTTTATCTTTCTGTCTGCATACACTAGGCATGATATTTCACAGCTGTGGTTTGTAGCTGAAACCATGTCTGATTGGTTTTGGGTAACTGGCCCAAATTTGAAGCTACAGAAAGAGCAAACATGTGCCTGCTGAAGTGTCCCTGAGCCAGGCGCTAACAACCAATGAGCTGCTATTCTAAATCATAAACAGGCCATTATTATAATAAAGCTGCAAAAACCAGTAAATATCAAGCTCTGTTTTTTTCTCTTGCAGCCACCTAAGAAATTGACAGCTGTACCTCAGCCATCAAGGATTCAACAGGTAATCTGATCTGCTTTGTCTTTATCTAAATGAAGCATTATTTCTATGTAGACTTTCAGTCCTTATTGTTTAGGAGTCTACTGTAAATAAACCAGTGAATACATTTTTTCCTTTAGGTTGTAAGGACATTCATGCAGCCACCAATTGTTTCAAGCACGCCAATCTATACTGAGGTAAAACTGAATACAGAAATTGGCAATATTTCTTATTTTCCTTTTCAGGACAATAATTCTTTGCTGTGCTAAATGATGTACATTCCTCATTTGACATCTTTTTGGTCTGTTTTTGTCAGGATAAGCCACGACCTCCGTCCAGACCTCTGCCACCACTTGCAACAAAACCGGTAAGTTACCAGCAACATTCACATGTTTTCATTCATACGTTTAACTGTTCTTGCCATTGCCAATTGTCTGAAATGTGAACATCTGCTCTCTAAGATCATGAAGCCAAACCCTCCGATGCCTCCACTGAAGCCGAAGCCCCCTGCATTCATGTCTCCACTGCCACACACTCAGCTGGTATGTATTCAGACGGCAGCCAGAGTCAACCAGACTTTCCTAAATCTTTCAAATCGTAGCAGTGGGCATTCAAACATTCCTAATGTGATTCAAGGCATTCAAGTTTATAAAGGCGTCTGTGGTTTTGGACATTGTCCCAACATAGCAGTGTAATGAACAAGCAGTGGCTCCGTGTTAGTGAGTTAGTAAGCACGTAAAGTTTTCCTGGCTCCACTGAATAACCAAGAGACAGATAATATAAGAGCTTTGTGAGATGTACTGAGAGAAGCTCATCGGTAGCATGTTTGTTAACCGTACTTGTTTTCCTAGCTTGCAGGGAGAGCTGCCCTGATGCCCCCTCGCAGGCCGAGATGACAGAGGGAATAATTCAGCTTGGTGTAAACACTGAGATCCTCTGACAGAGGACATTGTTGTTTTCCCACCTAGAAGGACCTAGAAATCCTCTGAGGAGACGCTCGTCTGTTTTAAAGTGGAAACAGGATCCCCGAAGGATCAGCAACAATAAATGACAGTCCGAGCTTTTCTGTCGATTATGGTCTCCCTGAGGATTACGGCCATCTGTGTCTTGCTTATGTAAGCCTTCAGTATGTTGATGAAAACCTGAAGCCGTGATTGACAGACTCAGCTTCTGTGCTTTATAAATGACAAATGCTGCCATGATTATATTTTGTTTGCTTTTTTTTAAGGGAAATGTCTCTCTGCCTTGATCCTTGGATATGTGAACACTCCTTGAGGCAATTGCACTATCGATGCTATAACTATTTTACTAACTGTTACTGTTCCCTCACATGGTTTTGGTACTGTTTTTCTAAGAAATAATATTGTTAAGGGATTTTAAAATTCTGCACCAACATGGGCACTTTACAGATTTTTTAATTAAGGACATGTCACAAACGTTATGACTTTTTCTCCAACTGTTTTGTACTAACCTTGGTATGCTTGACTTTGTGGGACTGAATTATTACATGCAGCTGTTTTTTTGTGTGTGTGTTGACTTGATACATGTTGATTGTAATTCTGTAATTATCTCAAGGGATTTCATATTGCATATACTATGCAGCAGACATGGTCCCACACAGTGGTCTTTCCTTACAGTGAGGAGGACTCTGCCTTGATTTGTCCTGCAAACGTTGAACTGGAAAAGTATTTGAACCCTTCCTATTTATTGCGATCTTCTCTTTGCCTGTCAGATGGAGCTTACAATAAAAGTGAATCACCACAATCAATGTTTCAGTCAATTTTCTCCGTCGATGTATCCGGACGCCGCGATCTGTTGCCGTAGTTAATTAGCGGTCGCCTAGCAACGCCCTGTTTGTCTAGGGACGCTAACATGCTAGCTCAGTGAAACACGTTGGGTCTTTACAAACCGTACAGGAATAGATGTCGACATAAGAATAATGAACCGAGAAGTTAACGTAGAGGAACTGCAGGATTTGTACGCCTGGATAGACAGAATCCCGCTGTCTCGGCCCAAAAGACACATCACCAGAGACTTCAGCGACGGAGGTAGAGTTAACTTAGCCTTTTGGCTTCGCTAACAACCTACAGGGAGGTGTTAACTAATCAAGCAGTAGGAGCAATCTGACCTCGTATACATTTGTCCCATAACTACAATCTCCAGCTACAGTCACCTTGTTTGGCTGTTCAGTTAA
>JAVQJF010110498.1:0-38188 GCA_036023855.1 Gadopsis marmoratus | reverse complement strand
GTAGGAGGAGGGAAGTTACTGAAAGACTCAGAGTAGCTGACAATCAAACCAAGGTTACCAGCAAAGTTAGATAAGTGAAGGGCAGGACAGGATTGTTGGGTCTGTAGATATAGAGTTTGATTGGACTTGCTCTATATTAACAAGTGCTATGAGATAACTTTGTTATGATATAGCGCTATTTAAATAAAATTGAATTGAACTGAATTGAATTGGTGCGCAAAGACTTTTACTCTCCATTAGTGGAGTTGAATTAGCCATCAAACAGCTTTCAACAATGAAAGATGACACACCTATAAGAAGTCTAACATGTGTTTAAATATAGGACACAAACCCAACAACAGATAAGCAGACCATACAATTTGTGGATGGAATTAGTCTTTTGCAAAACTCACACATATGTACACAAAACCACACATGTACAGGTTCCACATCCCATATCTAGGCCATAAAGAACCAAACATATGATGGATAACAGCATAACCATCTTTTCTGGGGCATCTTGGTGTTTGGTGTGGGAGATTTGTTATCTCTACAATTGCCTTGTTTCCTGGCGATTTTCATCACCGCCGAACACCAGGAGAGCTGGAGAAATAACACGTGGCGAGGAGGGCTAATGATGCACAATACGTTAGAAACAGGCAGATGGTTTCCCAAGCAACACACAAAGGGCCCCCTCTGCTTACACATTAGAGACGGTTATTAGCCTGCAATGACTGGTTTGTTTTCCATGTCTTTTACACAACTTAAATTTGTTCCATCCCTCCCTAAATGGTGGGCCCCTGCCAACACCAGATATCTGAGTCACTGGGGATGACCAAAGAACAGGAAAATTAATGCACTGAGCTGCTTCAACTATAATCTTTTGAAAATCATGTGTGCAAATTTACATTTTTATATCAAGAAGAAATATAAAATATCGCAGTGCATTATCATAAGCCTATAATAAATACTATGTTACCTCAATTGTTCACTACTACTTGACAAATACTTCCTTTGTTGATGTGGCGACTTAATTCTATGGTCATTTTTGGGACTATCATTGTTCTACTGAAAGATGTTTAATATTTTGTCAACCTCATTTACACAGAAAGAAGCAGATAGATGAGATTGTAAATCAACCCCTCACTGATGCACAACAGTTAAAAATGATAAACTATGGGTCTATTGACAGGCCCTGATAATCTGTGCTCATTGTTCAAATGTTGTTTAAGCAATGCAAATGGTGTTTTTCCAATTATCGCGATCCCTCCTGAAATTTACATGATTTAGGCATTTCCAAAACCATCTGTTCTAAAATGTTTAATCCATCGACATGTGGTAAACCCTGCCATGCCTAAACCATTAAGAACTCCGTGTAAAATCAGGATGATTTAGCAAAGAAAATGAAAGCTGCTGATTGCAATGGTTTACTAAATACTTAATATCTTTTCAAATGACTCACCGGGCTCCAAGTCAAGCTGGCAGAGGTATTGGGAGGTGCTGAGGGTGACCACCACCACACGGTGCCTGAGGATGTCCTCCCTTGTGGGCATCTGGAAAGTGACATGTGTGCTGGAGATGAGACAGTACTGCTGGACCACAGGGTGAACCGTTTTCACCCAGCGGTTCCTGAAGTATACCCTGGATAGAGAGACGAAAGGAAAAATTGTGAATGAATTGAACATTGGGTGCTAGTTCTGATTCACACACATTGTGAAATTAATTAAATCCATGAGGTTATTGTGAGAGAGTGTAAAACCTACTTTTGCCCTGAACCTGCTTTATCTACTTTTGATGTTTTTTTTTTTTTTTACTACATTTCCTAGAATGACTTTCATTTCTTAAAAGCGCAACAGGGCTTGGCATTGGTGAATACAACTATGTTCTCTTATGAGTGCAGATGAAACGTGATAAAGAAGTAGGATTGGGGTTGTTCCTGACCTTGCTCACTTTACAATTAAGAAGGAACAACACTGTAGATTAGGTGATGTGATCCTTGTTTATCCTACTACTTCAGTAGGCGAGTAAACTCCTGAATGAACTAAATAGTTTTCTGACGGGCTACAAAAACTTTTTAAAACATTCAGGCATAAACATCTTTCATCCTTTTTCTGCTTCACCTGAGGTAATCTATGAAGTATTTAACGTTTTGCAGGGAGAACAAAACATTGAGAATATTATATAACGTTTATAGTAAGTAAAATGTTGGATAATTTTTCTAAAGGATCGAAGAGAAAAAATATGCATGGCTGCTCACAACATTCTGTGTACACCCCAAGACTGCAGAAAACTGATCGTCACAGCCAGCCAGGGGGGGGAAGCCAATAAATCTGGCCTCCTTGGGATGTTGGTCATCCCTTTCCATGCTATGGCCCTAAATATTCATACATGGTGTTTATTTTTGAGAGAGTCCACCCATCCCAACAGGGAGCTAAGAGAGAAGGTTCCTACAGTTTTTATGGAGCATTTCAGACTGGAATCCATTGAAATCAGACTACCCACCATGTGAAACAAGTCATTTGATTGCCCATGTGGTCCCTTACACACAGCTGTCATGTTAGGCCCTGTGTGGTCAAGGCAGACATTATCTCCCTGTCATTTGTGACCTCTGGGTTTGCTGAAATATAATTAGAAGTCACCATGGAGGAGAGTTCTTGATGTCATATTTCAAAAGTCAGCAAATATCTGCCTGTCACTGCAGTGGGGCAAAAACAGTCCTCTATATAATATGGCTGTATTATTCTGCAGGCTTTCTAATAATGGTAATCCAGTTGATGTGTAGCTGAGTGGGTGTCATTCAGATGCTCTCTGGCTAAGATGCTGTCAGCTGGCAGACAGGTCACATCCACTGAATACAGATTCAATTTAAACGGAATTGGGGTTAATGTTGAATACCAGCAATTTAAGAAGCAGGATATTTTATCATTCAAAGTACAAGTCAAAGACTGATATGAAATCTCTTTGGCTATACTAAATCAATCTGTATATAACATTTTAAAAACTTTAAATACCCAGCAACCAACCAGATAAGGGGCTTCAAGTGGCTCACAGAAGACAAACTATGGCTGGTTTAAGGCATGAGTGCATAACTCCAAGACAAGAGTGTGCTTTTGGGGGCTGAAGAACTAAAATGTATAACAAGTGATGTGTATTTTCACAGGATGTGGTTTTAATTTTTTTGTAGACTGGAGTTAAGATGGGATCTTCATGCCATTATAGTAAATGCTATCATAACATAGCTCAATGTGGGTCTGTAATAAAACGATTGCAGCTACCACATGAAGCTGAGGACACAAAGTGCTTCACAAAATTTGATTGACCTACAAATGGATTAACAAATACAAACAGACATTACACATCTGGAATATACATTTATAAATTTAATATTCCCATTAGGGCACTACTGATTATTGTAACTGTTGTGCACATGTACAAAGCACGGAATGTTTCTGCCCATAGCCATCAAGTCTTCTTTAAGTAAGTGTGCTTCCATACCTGAGAGGTCTGGCATGTGGATTGCCCGCGTCAACGTAAGGATGAAGGTAGTCCTTAATGTAAAGGTCAGCCGCACTGTTGGAGTGGGTGCAGATCAGGACCCTGTAGAGACAAAAGACACAAAGCATGACACACAGATGAATATTAAAGGCTGCTTTTTTACAAAAATACAACACGCCTCTCTCCCTTATTCAAAACGCACAATGTTAGCTTCTGTTCAAGGGACGCTGTCCAGGGTATTGCATTCATTTTTCATAAAGACCAGAGAGCCATTCATGTGCTTGTGCTACATCGCTTTGCTTCTAACAAGAAATTGCTGAATTTCCTGTGGGCACCTGCACACCGCGAGGGAGTTAACTAATGATGAAAAATGCCAATGCATGAAAATCTTGCAATGTTTTGTTACAGAACACTGTCTGGCCCACTGAAGTGACGTAACTCGATTGATGAAATTATGGTTTGCATGAACATCCATTACGGCCCAGGATGTGTGTTAATAACAACACTAACCATGTGCATCGACCACAATTGTTACAAATTCATCCAAACGACCAGTACTCTTTTCCCTCAGGAGATGCCACATGCACACTAAGAATACACACCCACACCGAAACTTGCAGCTCAGTATTATCTCAAAGATTTAATGTCAAACCCAAGGCTGCCACTGCCCTGGAGCTAAAACTAAGGCCACTGCACAGCTCAGCACACCCTGCCACTTAGATCACACTCTTTTACTGACCTCCCTTGCCATCTGAAGCTTTTATGACTGGTGCCAAGTGTATGCAAACACACACCTGCTCTACATTTGCTTTTCCTTCCCTAAAAAAACTCCATAACACTTATTATTTCACATACACAGTTAGCAGGCTACAAGTTGTGACATCAAGGTTGTTGATTCATACCAAAGATGGTGTTAAGGTTGATTAATATATGGGCAAGAAAAGAACATTTCAGTAATGATTTAGTGATGTTTAAAACATGCAAGGCTGTGATGCTGTTAAATTGTACTGCATGAAATGAAAGGTGTTCCTTATCCACCCCATTGTTATCAATGAGGTTACACTCATTACAAATCCCTCCCATAATAATGCAATACTATTCAACAGCATCACAAAAACAGCATGCCAAAATATATAACAAATTATAATAAATCAGTTTTAATAAAAACTGAACATTTTAACCTTCATGAAGGTATTTGCAAGATGGCTGTATTACTTTTAGCTAGGTGTACAATGTAGATGAGTTCATGAGTAATACTTTTACTGCCCTATAGCGCAACATGACAGGTTTGTTGACCAAAGACATTTATTTCACAGGTACTGAGGCACTTATACTGACACCCATTAAGATGTCAAGACACATTCTTTCTATCTTTATACCCAACACCTTCCAAGCACTGGAAGGAAAGAGGAAGCGCTCCAAGCCATCAGTGCAAGCATTTAATTTCTGAAGAGTAAAACTCACCAAGTCATTCTCATACACAAACAAAAATCACTAAGTGGTGTTATTTTGACCGAACTTTGCTTTAAGATACATTACTGTGTTGACCCAAATATAAGACGATACTGATTATAAGAAACTCACCAGACTTTACCACGCCTTGTTTTCGACAATGTGAAACACAAAACAATTGGGCTGATATACCACATTTACTTTAAAATATTGTCTCATCAATATAAAAAAAAAAAAATCACCTAGAAAAAAGGATGTGAGAAACTGGATACAAGGGAGAATTTGTACAAGTTGACAACTGAGGTATTAAAAAAAAAAAAATACAACAACTATGCAATAAATCTTGAAACAAAAAAACAAGACAAAATATAAACAGACCTGCTGTGGTCCTGGCGGAGGATGTGCTTGACAGCCTGTGCCAGGGTGAAGGTCTTGCCAGTGCCGTAGGGCCCAATGATGAGGATTGGGGGCAGGGGAATAGAGACGGGCGTGGTGATGGCCAGGATGGCCTCTTTCTGCTTCGCATTCAGACGGGGATCCAGCTGCTCATCCCACTGCCTGAGGGTGGAGGAAGGATGGGGAAAGTATTAGAGGAATCATTGGATCAATTTTTAGTGAACATACAGAACTAGGTTCTCAAAGTAGCTGTTTTCAAGCATTTAGATAAGATATTCCCTTATAAACAAGTAATAGCATTGAACATGAGAAACATTCTGTTAATCTAATTAACTTCAGTGGGACAGAGATAGTGAGGAAAGAAGATTCATTACAAAAACCTTCAGGGTTTGCCTTACATTTGTGGAAACATTACTTTGTTTTCTGCAACGTATGTGATTGTTCTGTCATTGTGTAATGCAGTATTAAATAAGTTAGACATGCTGATGTGCCTGATGGTCAGGTCAACTCAAGCCAGTATATTGTGAAAGTTTACTTACAGTTGAAGCTGAGATTCATATTTATGTGTTTACATGTAATAAACTCCCACTTTTGTTTTCATTAGCAAATATCAATGGCAGTGAAGATACAGAAAGGGTGACAATGCATTTCCAAATTAATGTGCAGGAGTAGATTCCCATCACAAATAACCTTTTTTTTTTTTTTAATATTTAAAAAAAGAAAGGACTGAGCAGACAAAGAAATACTATGAAGAGGAACAGTTCATATCAACTAATACACAGGTGTGTGCGCATGGGTGTTCATGCGTGTGTGCGCGTGCACTCAAACAATACGGATGGATGGGAGAGAGGGGCGCACATGTGATTTCATACAGTGTGCGTTATCGTGTACGTAGCATTCGTCTGTCGGTTTGTCTCCTAGCATCACTGTCCTCATTATGAAGACTGCAGCCTGTAAAGCTGTTAACCCACCAACACCAATTGATTGAGCTCCAACTGAGACATGGTTGGGGGGCTGGGAGATAGCTTGGGGTTCAGGGGTGTGTGTGTGTGTATTTACAACAGAGGATGATGGATGAGATCAAGGGCTACACTGAAAAATATCAACTCTTATGCCAACTATACTTTCTCCTGAAATGTAATTGAAAAGGTAATTTACAGCTGAAGTATCATTTTGAAACATGACTAATTAGGACGTCTTAATTCTCAAATCACTGACTGGAGTGACAGGCATAGAAGCTCATCTATTACAATAATGCGACCACATCAATATGATTACTCACTGTCAAGATCATGTTTGCATGTCTCAACATTTTATTTGTCACTCTGTGTGTGCCAATATCCCATTAGTGAACTTACCCAAAATCAAAATGATTACTAAGATGATAATGCGGATACTGTGCCTCAACCTCAAAACCAATATGGAGAATACTCCATGGTTAACGTAACAAAGTCTGTGTTTACATAAATGCATACAGCTTCACGGCACCACCAGTGTATCCTCCTGTATGGTGATGCTAAAACATCAATCATATTATAGAGCCTAGACAAAGCAGCAGCCTTGAAAATCACAGGGGATTAGAGCTGGCTCTACTGAATAAAGATTACTGCCTCACTCCCCTCACCTGTCCAACTTCAGAGAGAGATCTAAAGCTGCAAGGAGCTGCGAGCATTTCAGAATGGCCGCCAAGTCGGCAGGTGGCAGGATATTCGGTCAACTCTCAAATTGATTTGGTGCCCCCTCTGTCAGGGTATTCGTCAAGCTAATATGACGTGTAGGTATAAATTTCTGTATAAGATTAGCAGTATTTACTATGCATGAATGTGTGTACATGCTGTGTGCAAAGATCTTCCCTCACTTTAAAAACAATAAATGGAAGTTGTAGTCGTTACTAAATATGAGATATTTGCAAATCATTACTGTTCATCTGCAATACCAAAGACGTTTCCCGATTCCACATGGCAACAAGAAACAATCTGCCATTTGTGTAAAGGGAAATTTACTTAATTTAAAAGGTATTTGAATTAAACTCTTGACTCCCTTAAAGGCAGTCATGAATCCCAGAGTCCCCACTGAATCAATGGAGTGAGACACCATGCGCGAAGAAGGTGAAAACCACCATAATAAAGTATTGACGGTCGTCTTCAACATAAAAACACATTTCTGACTCAGCCTTCAACAGTGAAATGTGTGTGCGATTGTGTACATGATGGAATACACACCTGTTGGGGCTCCAGGGGATGGTGGGGACAAGGCCAATGTCAGGGAAAAGGATGGTATTATCTTTGATACGATCCAGGGCATAGTGCATCTCACAGAGTGGCAGTCTGTTCAGCTGGAACTGGAGCTCCACCTGACACAAAGACAATACAGAGAACTTACTAAGCAGTCAGTGCAACGAACTTGTATATTTCTATCTACAGGCCAAGGATACTATGCTATAAAAAATATTGTCAGCTGTTCTAGAGCTAAATGAAGATTTGATGCATCCCATTTTTAACTCTTTTTGGGGTGTCTCTATTAGACCTCAGCTTGAATGAAGCACACCTACAAAAAAGATTTAGATTTAGAAAGAAAGACATACATACAGTACATCAATATCACAGAAATCAAAGTGCATCTTTAAAAAAATTATCCCAAAGCAATTGCCCCATTTGGCAAAAACTAGCATCATGGTATGGAAATTCTTCCCAGTGAGCAGGACTGGGAAACTAGGCAGGACAGTAACATCTGCAACACCCACACAAAAGTGTCTGTAGCGCAATGTTGTGCCATCTTTAGTTAGCAATGGCCCCATCACAGCTATAAAGGTCTATTTTTACCTTGATGTCTTGGGGAACAATTTACATTTCTATTTAATCCCTTGGCTTAAACCTGTTTTATGTAATCATAAAGATTTAGTTTCTACTGCTGGAGGGCCTAGTCCTCTTAGAAACAGAAATAGTCTCCTAACAGGTATGCTGTTAAGCATGCAATGCCTTTAGAATAGGAGTGTGAAAATCAGAAGGGGAGAGAAAAAAAAAAAAAAAGAATGAACACAGTAAGGAAGAAAACGGCCAAGAAAGACAAAGCAAGAAATAAACAACAAATACAATAGCAAGAAAGTCTGAGATATGCGAGAGCACGAAGTGCATGAAATTTTGAGGCTGTATGGAATATTGTAAGAACCCATGGAGGAGATAGGGAAACGAAATTGTAGCACGTAAGGAGGTAGGAGCTGTGTGTGCAGTAGAATAAGAAGATTATGCTCCCACAGTAGTTGTTTTGATAACTGTTAACACAGCGCTTTGCTTCATCTGTTGACGTTCAGGGTGGAGGGGAGAAAAATATCAAGCTGAGCCTGCTGAAGGTAGAGTCATTTAATAAAGTGAGATTTCTCAGAAGCAGAGAAACCTGTGACAAAACAGTGCAGTCAATGCTCACACAGACACAGGTTTTCCTGGAAAGAAGTCATCTTCTGTTTGGTAACCTTTTGTTAAAATGCTCATCAATGGGTGAAACTTTAACCCGCAAAGATCTTTCAATACCAAAACATTGGGAGTGGAAAGAATTGTGAGCTGGACGAGAAAAGCTTTTAGGGTGTATAAAAATTGCATGTGTTCGTAGACCTGCCCTTTCCACAGCAGTCAATCCATCAGTCCTCTTTAATACCTGGTGGGAACAGCAGGAATCCTAGTCATTTGGTGCAGTCAATACCTGTATTTCTCTGTCAGGCTGTAGCCCCAGCTCCAGACAGCAGTCCTTGCAGATCCTTAGGAAGATGTAGTCCTTGGTCTTCTCCTCGATCACAGCCTCGTAAACTCGCTCTTTGACACCAGGAGGCGGCTGGCTGCTGAACCCCTCACGGCCCAATGGCAGCAGCAGGACTGAATTCACCTTGGTCATCACCAGCCGCCCAGCCAATGTGTCCTGAGGTAAGAAAAAACTGTTCAGGAGAGCTAGCTAACCGACACCTTTAGGTTAGCTCTAAGTACCACCAATTAGTAGTTGCGGTACATTGCCAATGCAACCAATCCAGTTACCTCAGAAAGTGTTTCAGTGAGTTTGAAGCGTGCAAAGAGCTGCCCATTCTGGGCATACTTGGCTCCAACAGAAATGCCGGTCAGCATGAAGCTGGTGACTAGCTGGAGGTTCACTTTGATGTTAAACCTGGGGGAGGGGGGGGGCAAACATGAACATTTGGTTATGCTGCTGCAGACATCTAGTTTGATCTTATAAATCAATCAATGTGAAAAATTATTAATTGCATTTCTGTTTTGTGATGTGTTATCGATAAACTAGTGCCAGTGACACAAGATGTGCATTCTTCCTTTACTGTAGACATATACACACACACACACAGCATATACGTAGATATGGTCAGTGCATCAGAGTGGCCATGAGCGATGCCAGGCCCATACCAACCACAGACACACCCACAGAAAATGCATGACGACAGGATTCGCTTAGTCCTACCACATTTCCTAGTGGATCATGCATACGTGCCTCAGGCATTGGAGCATTCTTTGAGCCTTTATTCATTATATAGGCCCCATGATGACCTGCAAGCCTTTCATGGATATTGGCAGCACAGAAGGAAAATCAGCTATACACTGTTAAGGTGAGCATAGATTGGCGATAGTGAGAGATGATCACTTTGGATCTGGGCATCACTTGTTGACACTTGTTGGCAGGTGTGTGCATTTACCACTCTGAAAACCGGCACACACATTTTTCACAAGGTCTGATATACATGGTAAAAATTTGTTCCAAAAAACCCCCTGTAATTTTGCAAATGCTTTACAAATTTTTCAAAATGTCAGGTCACCAAAATAAAACATCATCAGTGAGGAATCTAAAAAGCAGCCAAATTATTTTTAATATGTCAGTCCTTCAGAGAAAAACAACCATTGGCACAAAGTGCACCCATGCACATATTTAGTAGAAAACTGAAGCACTTTTGGAAAAATATTCGTTTCAGTTCCAGATTGTTTAAGATTGCTTCTCTAGTCCCTGCTGGATTTGAAATGACGACATAGGAAGCGATATTGATGAGGACCTCTGATGGATGATTGCCGTATGCAGATAAATGAACACATACTGTATTTATTTAGACAACAAAAGGGACTCCTGACGGATCAGCCTTCAAGCTATACTCTCAGAGAGGCAAACATTTAAACAAAAACAGACAGCAAGGCGCTCTTGGATCTCCTTGATTCACACACCATGTTTCCTTTAGGTGGTCAGGTGATGCTTCTTGACCTCCTGATACCAGACTGAGAGAGATATTCGAGTAGAGATATTTATAAGTTTAATTTAAAAGCAACTGTATGCCATTTGCAGATCTCATGGAGGAAATGCACTCTTAACCAGAAATCACCTGCAGAAACTCAATCAGCCATGAAAAGCATTGGAACCTGCAAGAACAGGAATGGCTTAAATGGGCAGAGGGATTATTCCTATGCACACAGGAAATGCAGCAGATTGAAAGAACACTTCATTCTGCAGGTAATGACAGATAAAGGTTCCGCAATTCAGTTCCTTGCCAAGTCAAATGACACTGAGTCATGAGACACAATCAAAGCTGAGACATTTAACGTTGTGGGGGAAGGTCCCATGAAAGTGGGATTAAACATTTACCGTAATTTCACTTATAATCACACTTAGGGTGGAGGAGCAATTAAAGAAAAAAAGAGGCGCAATAATCAGTGTCCATTATAGAGGAAGAAAACACTATTTTCCTCACCTACCTCCGAGGAATCACCTCAGACTCATGTTATTAAATGGCACTGGAACTGTGAGTCAAGCTCTGTGTGAGATACACACAGCAAATTGACAATGAAGGTTGAGTCTGACACCTTGTGGTGGGACAAAAATCATAAAACAAAACATTTACATCCCTCAACCGCAGACAAGGTTCATATTGGTATATGTATTATAACGATTATATAGTCTAAGTAATCTGATTACTAATAATCAATTAGTAAATAAAATATATGAACATATGAATAACACAAATATATTATTACATATTAATATAAAAAGAAAACTGCATCAAAACCATCACAGACTGTTTGGTAGTTGTCCTGACACGAAAGGTAAGAAAAAACACAACAAGCAGTTTTTTGAACTTCATTATTGAGAGCAATGTTATTTGGAGCTAAATTACTGACAAGCATGCCCATCATTTAGACGGGTCTGACCAGTAACTGAAGGGTTTTCTTTGAGTTGTATTTTGACTGATGCACCTGAAATGTACTTTCAACTAGATGTTACAAATTAGCAGTAGCTTGCAAAAAGATGCTTTGAGTGTAGGCTCATCAACACTGACTGGTTAACAATTAAGTCCTGACCTTGTTTCCATCAGTGGAGAATTAGGATCTGGAAGGCTTACTGATTGGATAACACTTAATAGCACCAAGCAGGCTTTTACTGAGTCTGCACTGTTGCTATCAAGACAAATTTGCTTATCAACTACAGCAGTACACAGTAGGTTTATAGTAATTTTAGTTTGCATTAAACATGTATTTTAATTGAAACAGTAGCACATAGCTTTCCGACACCTTAGTGGAATTATTTAAATCCTATTCCACTATTATATCAATGTTCATTTTGTTCACACGCTTTCTCAACTGAAGGCATTGCAAATTTTCTTTACCACATACTCTTTGCCATAGAGCCTGAACACCGTCTTATCAGATACATAAGCTTATATGTTGGCAAATATGCAAAACGGTAGCAGTACAGGCTGCATTTAGATGTTATTTTAACCCTACGTTTTCTAAATTAAAGTTTAATACATTTTGTTGTATTTGTTTTTATGTATACGTATATTTGTTGTATTTGTTTTTATGTATACCTATATTCGCTATAATTTTTTCTAATTTGCTTTTCTGTCCAAATTATGCCGACACATAGATGTTTTAAACTCTCAAATGTCAAATCAGTGTTGGCAAGAAAAAACCCATGAAACCTTGCATACTCACTTGCTAACTTCCTTATATTGTGCAATCTCTTCTATGTAGAGCAGGTCATGCAGTCGGGCCTGGTAATTGTCTTTGGTCAGAGTCTTGTCCAGGACTGACTGGGTGAAGAGCTGGTCGGCCGACAGAGGGATCTGATAGCGGGAGAGGAGGCTGCGTTCCAGTTCAGCCATCATTTCATTAGGAATGAATTCTACGATGGTCTTACAGGAAGAGTCCCAGCGCTTGGCAGTCATCAAGAGCTGCTGCCTGGCTGCCATCAGGTGTTCTAGGTCTGAGGACAAAGGTGGTTGAAAGCATTTATTACTGTAAGTGCCTATTTAGCCAATTGTGATCTACAAATAAAATAAGGAACTTCTTAAAATATTTTGAACACCACAAAATATGACATGCAAAAAAAGCATACCCATCCAAAGATAATTAGAAAATTCATAACTTGACACTGATGTAAAACTGTGTTTGATACAGTGTAATGATGCCCGACTAGATAATGTTTTAAATTTAAATCTCCTTGTACAGAGTACAATTACAATAAACGCTTTCTATTCTATTCTAAAATTAAAACAATCGTGCCACTTCTTTATTTCATTTTAAATACATTGACAAAACTTTCCAAAGACCTCTAGACGCCCAACTTGCTCTTTGCATACCTTCAATAGAAGCAGCATCCACCATGATCCGCTGCATCAGAACAGGTTCTGAGCCGAAGTCAAAAACAACGGTCTGTCGGAAGGTACCAAAGATTTCTGTGCTGAAGCCCACTGCTACCTTGTAGACACAGTGGTCCAGGCCATTGTCTGCTGCCACTGTCAGAACAGCAAAGCTTAGTGTAAATGCATTTAAACTTGCAGGTTATTGCAGACTAAACAAATGAGAGAAGTAACTTCAACATTAATTAAGGTTAAAAGTAAACTAAGGAACAACACAGGTTGAAACTTCCACTTGCCTGCAAATGTAAAGAGAATGTAATTACAAACTGTAGACCAATGTAAGATAGGACCAATACATCACGAACACCAAAAAACAATGTGGGATTAAAGTTATTTTAATAATTTATAGATTAAAATGTACTTATAAACAAGACATTATATTACCTTAAATTTATATTATTTAAGACATTTTACAGTGTTGTCTGGGATTTGTAGCTACTCTGAAAAGGACAATGCAGCCAAAGTAAAACAAGCCTGTCCAGCACAAAAGGAAAGAGCTCAAAAAAAGAATCACAAAAGCTATTCAGGACATACAATTCCAAAACATTCAAATAATTTGAGCTTTAAAACCCTGACAGTAGCACTGTCACACAATTCAGTACCAGCTTCGTGATGACAGATGTGTGAAAATAGGAAATAATGGAGGAAGGAAAAACAATAGGTAAATGTTGAACCAGAAATGTAAGAAAGAAAAAAGTGGAAAGTTCAAAAAAAATCTCATGCCTGTTCAAGAAATATGGTTATTTGACATACCTGCCGTTTCCTCTCCTGGAGTCCACTCCTGGCAGCTTCGGGAGACGGCTTGTAGCCGCTCCCCAGCTGACACACCTGTGATGAAGAAGTGTGGTCGGTGGGCATCATAGAGCAGGGCAATGCGGTATAGCTTCCTAGCCGGCTAGTTAAGGAAACAGAGACAAGAAGATAATCAGAATATTCATATAATCAAAAGTGCTGGCAGATGTACAGTGCATAATACTGCCATATTTTTCAGTGTCAAACTGAAAACCTGACAAATTATTTGGTTAGACAAAAGAAACATCGGAATACATACACATGCTTAGTTTTCAACATTTCATCCTACCTTGCACAACAAGGAAAAGGTCCAGGAGTGGGAGGACTTTTTGGTGGTGACGGTAACAGAGAGACTGGAACTGGTTTCTACATTCACTCCTTCTAAATAGTCACTTAGCTAGAAAAACAAAAACACACATGCTTAGGCAGAATCTATCACTGCAAATTTATTCAGAAATCTTTTACAAGACATAGTCTGTCAAAAACTGGTGAAAAATAAAGTTCACAATATATATTAAAAAAATGCAACCTTTGGAAAAGTTGATCTGTGTCACATACTGTACATATACTACAAAACATGAGCCAGCTGGCTTAAAAGTGTTTAGAAAGGCTTATGAATGTGTCTCAGTCAATACCATGGCTCGGTTCGCCTGGTCAACAGAGCCGCAGTAATTGCATAAACTGATTAACTGTCAAACCTTTTAATACTGTCCTGAATGGGGTATGGATTGTTTATCCTACTATGCAAATATGGTAGAGTAAAATTCTGGTGTTTAAGTTAGAAAATGATGATAGACCAACAGGGGAAAATGGAGTGTATATTCTCTGGGTATATGCCAGAATCCTGGAGTTAAATCCCATACCTTTTAAGATATTTTCAACATATTTTTTGACTGCAACACTGCAAATCGTAACTGGTTATCAGCAACACACCTTACATTTACAGTACTATACCAGTATATTTATTGAGATTGCAAAACAGTCTTAGTTTGACACAATACAGATCGGCTGACAGGGAACAAAACCAATAGAATAAAGTAGTGACTAACCCAAAGGCACGGTTTTTTAAAAGTAATAATAGTCACAGACTCACACATAAGCCGAGACAGTCTATGTTTCATGTATGTTCCAAAAAATAATACCTCGTAAAATGCTGATCAAGATGTTTTAATACTTTTCCAGAAGTTTCTGAAGTGGTTTAATACCTGTTAATACTTTAAGATCCCACAGATACTCTAACATCTACATGTCACCATAATAAAAAAAGCATATTAACAACTGAACTGGTAAATTTAAAAACTACAACTCATCTAGGGTAGTCAATGTTTGGTGAGTGTACAAAAGTTGTTTGCAAGCGTGTTTGTACTGGCCCCATTAAACTTACAAGGTGCTGGGGTTATGACAGTTTGTAGAGGCTTTTAATAAAATCCCAACACAGCCACAGCCAACACTTCTAGAAAGTGATCCCTCACATGGCACGGTATTTTGGCTATTTTCTATCCATTGAGCCACTTTTGCGCTTGCATGAACTCACCACTTTCTCTGGGGAGAGTGAGTTCATCCACTTCTCTATCAGGGTCTCCATGTAGTTCTCGGTAAAGTGTTTGCTCTCCTGCTGCTGTTTGAGGCGAATGAGGCGTGAAGCATAGCGCTTCTGCCACTCCATCAGCTCCTCCTGCGAGTGGGCCGACGTACACTGGGCCCCGTACCGACACAGACCCTGCTCCAAGTACCTACAGCAAAGAAAAACTGCATGCTGTACTGACGCTAAAACAAGTACCCTGCTCCAAGTACCTACAGCAAAGAAAAACTGCATGCTGAACTGACGCTAAAACAAGTAGTCAATAAGTCATTCAATAAAAAAAAAAAATGAAATGTTACCATTTGATATAATTGTTTTATGTCATGAAATTGCTAAGAATACCACACACTTGCTAGTTACAGCTTCCCCAGTGCGAGTGCTGCAATTCTTGTTTCATATTATTGTAAATGTGGGACATTTGGATTTATTTACTATTGTCAGACAGAATAAGCACTGGCATTTTACCATGGCCAAAAATCCTTAGATCACAATCAGGAACAAAGTCTCAACATTTCTATTATGTAGGCAGAAAATAGCTGACTTGTGGATATACAATATTTAAAAAAATGCAAAGACAAGGTTGATATAGCAGCAGAGTAATACAACTGCAGTAAATTGTGTTGCAGTGCGACATAAATCAGGACTATGACAGACAACTCAAACTCAAAGAAAGAAAGTTCACAGGACTAGGTCACAAAGATCCAGGGTGTATACTAATGTTAATACAAAGGATTCCTTCAGTGTGAAAAGAGCTCAAATTAAAAATCAATGGAGTTAACTACTGAATCATAATTTTATAGCATTCAGTGTAACTGAATTTACAAGCAAATGTCTTTCACACCTATAACAGCACACATGGCATAGTAATTTTCCTCCACAATAAATTCTTCTTTACTCGCACCTGCGTGTGTAAATAACCAGTTTGAATTACCTTTTACAGAGGGTGTACTCCTCACTGCTGGTGACTCCTCGGGGAGGAGGCCGGAACTGCCAGCCATCTTGGACCTCTGTCAACACACACAGCCAAGTGGTCAATACGACACTGAGCCAAAGTCTTCAAAAACATTATAAGATGGGCTTCAGCCAGCTTGTATCCTGTTTAGAATGTGCTCAAGCTGCCAACTGGCCAAGTAAAAACTTTCTAAACATAAAGACCATGTATTGTACTTTAATACATGTGAACTTTGAGTACCAAGAACATTGTCAATCCATTTCTTCAACTTGAGGGAAGTACTTAAAACAACTCATGCTACAGATTTGCTCACCTTCCTCCTGGTCATCTGTGTATTCTGGTGCCATCTCCCTATTTATAGCCTGACAGAGACAAAGATCAGGCGGGGTGGGTGAAGAAATATGATTACTATTATGTCAACTATTAACATAGCCATACAAGCAGTTGGACCACTGGACATATTACAGACAAACGAGAAATAAAAGTAAATACAGTTGCAAGGCTAAACAGTAGCCTTGCAACAGAGTACAAAATAATTTAGTGTTGGAATCATGCCATTAGTCATCTTTATGACTCTCGCCTGCAAACGTTAAACCATCATCTGTAAAACCAACAAGCATCTAAAGACATGAACAAAGGAGGACAGTAAGGTGACAGAGGAACTTACCTCTATTTCTGAGAAGAGAATTTTTAATCTGGTCAGGTCTTTTGTGACAATGCCATTCTGTGAAAATAGGAAAAAATGCAATTAGTGCTGTACAAGTCCATGGTAACAAAAAAAAAAACCCCCACTTTGGAATAAACTGGTCGATTGTGCTGGTGTCATAATATCTAACATGTCATTTAATTTAAATATTTCATTACTAATATTTAAAAGCGGCACTACACAAGTTTGAGTACTCACACCTGAGAGATGCTGAATGAAAAGTTGCAGCATGTAGCTGCTATTGATCACAGAATGCCAAAAGGGAAACAAGTGAAAGACTCAAAATCATAGAATGTTCACAGAACTAGGTATCTCAACAGATTTGTCGGTATCCTTCTACACAAAGATCCAGAACTTGAAGACTTCTAACCTTTTGGGTCAAGCTGGATGCCAACTGCCATAACAGTACAACAAGTGTCTCAGAATTATGACTTCAATCTCAGAATTATGACTTTAATCTCAGAATAAAAAAAGAAGAAGAATTTTAAACCAGACCGGGTGATTTTTTTTAATTATGACCTCAGAATTTTGACAATCTTGCACAATCCATGAAACCAATTCAGAAGTGACTCAGAATTATGACTTTGATCTCAGAATTGGAGATACAGTGGTGTGTGTGCCTGAAGTACACAGTGCATGTTCAGCTCTTTGAGGACATTTATGCTTGTATTCATCTATTTTCTACTTTTTAAAATATTAAGCTTTATTCAAAATTATTTTACTATGCAAGTCAATGGGAGAATCCTCTTCAACCTTTGATATCTCTTAGTTTTATGCTTTTTTCAGTCCTTTTGAGTTTATAATGGGTGTGTGTGGGGCCAGCTAGAGTGAGTGATGTCACTGCTAGAGGGGAGAGGAGCTGTAACACCCTCTTAAAAGATGTATGCTAAAATTGCTCTAGTGTCCACAGTTTTCACTCTACATATACATAATTTAACCATCAGAATGTAGGAAAACTTTCTTTCTTCCTCTAATATCCTTTCAGAATTTTTCAGATCTACACATTTGCCACAGTGACCTTCAAAGCGCTGCAGTGCCAGTCAAGCTCTCTATAGAAAACCATTGTAACTTTGAGATGAAAATCTCTACTTTTCTCTTCCCCTCACATTTCTAAATCGTGGCTGTGTACACATTTCTAACACCACAAACATAAACGTTACACCACTGTGTTGGCAAGCGGACTTTCTTTCTGAAAATATCATTACTTTGGAGATTGGGCTCATAGTCTTTGCTGCAGAAGCATTTGTTTGAGAGGGTGCAACTCGGCTGTCTCATAGCCTTTAGCTATGAGGTAAGCCAGCTCATTTGGGTTGTAAATCTAGCATAACCACTTTGTGTCCGATAGTGTGTGTGTGAGAGAGAGAAAGTCACAGACAGAGAGACAGACAAGCGCCAGGGCGAGGGCCCAGGCTTTGTGGTCACGCTGGCCACTTCGAGCACACCTTAAAATTTCTGTGGAATTTTCTAGTTACAGTTGATATGTTGCTCTTTCAATATGTCACTTCTGTGGGCAGATTTCCTGCCAGTAACTGTACCTGACACCAGAAACTAATAAAGGCAAATAGTCCATCTTCAGGGTGATTAGTAAGGCATTTGTTGGTGCAGATGCATTTTATGATTCAACATTGGCTTTAATTAACAAAAAGCCATAAAAAAGGCGTTCATTTGTTATGTGATCCTTCTTAATCTGGATAACAGTCTGGTAAAGCGTTCAAATTTGTACCGTAGGCATGTCAGAAACTCTTCTGTCCCCTCTGACTGGCTGTCCTGTTTTTTACACTTATGGATGTTTATTTTTTAGGCAACAACGTGCCAATAGGGCACATTGTTAATTTATTACTGATTCTACTCCAATGAGCACATGTGTCAGCTCTTACAGTACAGATCCCAGCAGAGATTCTCGTCTGGTTTTTAAAATCAATATACAGGTACCTGATTTGTGTCACCCGATTGCATGTGTTTAGAACACATGGTCGAGTGGATGCGGACCACCTGCTGCTGCTACTGTTATTAGTGTAGCTGTTGTTGTACTGCTAAAACTATTGGTTGTTTATTTTAACATCAGTAACATTGTAACTGCCATTGCTTTAAATCTGTATGTGGAATTGTACTGTGCTACTGTGCGTTCTCTTTCATCATGATCTCACTACACTAAAACATATGGGTTGACAATGAATACAAAAGGTGAGAAAGAGTTGAGGGAACACTAAGAATGGGAGGCTTCAAATGACCTGTGAAACAGCGGGAGTAGAAAAAGAAGGGAGGCAGTCAGAGGAGGAAAGAATCTGCCTAAGCTGTGTCAGAATAATGTTTGTTTATGAGTCTCTCTAAAAGAGACACAGAGAGACCTGCAAAGCAAACAAAACTGTCCCCACAGTAAATGTTGGCTGACCTTGGGGCCAAGCTCAACCTTTTAATATGTGCTTGTGTCTGTGTGCATGTGTCTGTGTCTGTGTGTTGCAATGGGCAGGAAGTGGTTGCAAACAGGAGAAGAGTGGAGCTGGAGGAAGCACCGTGGCAGCAGAATGCATGCTGATGTATGAAGACCGCGGTTACTGATTAGCAAAGGGGGGGGGGGGTCAGACAGAAGAAAAAGTGGAGAAAAGCACAACATATAAAGAGTGACTCTCTGTCGGTTACATCCAGGGAGTAACAGATGATAATGATAGCGCACTACACCTCATCTTAGACATTTGTTTTCATCTGGCCCTTTTTCAATCCAGAAGTAAGCCTTTCATCATTCCAACGTTTTATCAGTACTAATTTACACCACTGTTCACCAAATGTGGTACATGAACTATTTGGACGAGTCTGAAAACTGTTTTTAAGTGGCCAATATTTGGCCAAAACCACCATAACTTGGCAAACACATTTTGATGACAGGTATACAAATCTACTGCAAAGGATGTCTCTAAAATTTGATGCCATTTTATTCACGGTGCTGAGCAACATGACTATTTTAATCATTAAGAACACTTTATTACTGGAGTATCTCAGATCACTGTGAAAGCCAGTTCACTATTTACACCCTTATGATGCCCTGAAAATGTCCAGTGAAGGTTTCCCCCTTTTTGGGAAGGGAAATCTGGCATAAACAGGCATACTACCTAAGCCTTATATGCACATTATAATGACAGTAAATGTGTAGGTTGGCCATCTATATGCATACATTGCTCAATAATCATACCATTGGCTCTCCATACAAGGCTTTAGAGAGGATGCTGATCACCTCCTGCAGGCTGCCATCCAACAGCATAGAGCGCAAACTGGCCTGTAGCGAACCGTCTCCCCTGGCAATCTCTTCTGCCAGGACTAGGACAGGATGAAGAATACAGGTAAGGAGAGAATTAATTCAGTATATTCAGTTAAGTTTCATTCAATATATGTGATAAGTTGTTTCTAAATCTGTTCTCTAGACATTGTAGTTTAAAATCATGTGGACAATTCAATGAAAAGGTGACATTTTATATATTTTATTCAAGCTATATTCAAGTATATTGTAACACCTCATTCTACAAAGCAGGCTATGACAGTGCCCTGCTCCATCAGGTTTACCACAGTTTGGCTAACCAGGTGAAGTTACCTTCACTGGAGCAGAAACCTTGACCCTACACAATACCTGCTTTTAACCAAAAACTGAGGCACATTATTGACCCAAACATTGATTTTCTTTCGACTCTGCCTTGAAACAATGACATTACAGCAATAGACACAAAGTAAACAGCTTGGATGCTGCAAAGAAAAGAGCCCAAATTTAAGATATCTTCTGCTACACTGAGACGAAACTTGTCGCCTCCCTGACCCTGGCAGCACAGTTTAAATTGCTACTCACCATGTTTGCAGTCTTCATCTGCTTCATCGTAGTTTTTCTGTTGGCAGAAGGAGAAAAAAAACAGTAGAAAAGTGGTAGCCATAACAAATAGTTTGCGTTTCAGGGTCAGAGCTTCACATAAGCTCCAAGAAAGGCTATCTTTGCCTCACAGCAGAGTCCCTCACACTATCATTACAGGACTTGAGTTGTTTCCATAATCTTAGGGCTTAAGATAACATAACAGTACCATGAAGCAAGAAAGTAGGGTCTATCTTTCTAATTTCCAACATCCTTTTCATGGTAATTTACCCAGTGATTCGAAGTACAACAGTGGATTTAAAGCACAGCCTACATCATTTCAGTGTATGTATTAAATTAGGGATAGGAGAAAATTATATTCCATTTGGTAATATGACAGTTCAGCGTTGTCTCAAAATTATGATTTTTATAATTCTCCAAGAAAGGTATTCCTGGCATTACTCTGAATCACTGGTATAAAAAAAAATGGAAAGAATTTGGGGGCCTCAAAGCATGATATCAAGAATATTAAGATGACTAAAAAGAGTAATCATCTTAATATTTTAACTTGCATGCTTGCTAGGGAAGCAGCAATGTTTAGAGAGCCACTGTCCTCACCAGCTGCAGGAAGGCAGAAATTCGGTAGAGAAGGACACGACTGCGAAGGGGTCCGGCGGCGGCAACAAGGGATGGGGGGCTCGGCGGGACAGGGGCACCGGAAGATGTGGCTTGGGGTGCAAGGACCACCAGGGCGTCTGTGCTGTGGCTGACTGCCGCCTCGTACTCCCGCCTAGTTAACGATCTGCTGGCTTCTTCACATGATTTCTCCGCTCTCCTGTCCGCCATGACTCAGGGACAAAACGTCTGGAAGCAGAAAACGACAAGAGGAGAGACACCGTATGAACATCTTTTCTGAAGCAAGGCTGGGCAATGGGAGAAAAATGTTTTCATTTTTACCTATTGGCCACTGCCACCCCGATTAAAGTGATAATATCTGGCTTAAGTCGATGTATGGGTGAAGGAGCGGGGTTGCAGGGTAGCACTGGATTAGAAATCCTTTAAATGGAAGACATAGGCCTATCCATGATACCCTTTTATAACAATGATTGTTGTAACATACTGAAAACTGAGTTTCTCAGACAATGCTTAATTTGGATATTAAAAACAGAAAACAGATTAAAATGCGACACCACCATAACAAGTGCAAAGTTTGTGAATCGTAGACAATGAATGTTGTTCTGACAGAACAAATTACCAGTTAAATTTTACGATAACTTGTTGATTAAAAGAACAGTGTATTGCAAAATGTATCCAATGTTTATTCCTAACATGCACTGTTGCAAGAAAGTGGTCACACAAAGAAAATAGCAGCCAGCAGTTTAAAGATATGGACTCTGATTTAGAGCTGCTTTGTGTTGAAAGATATGTCCTTTTACCTCGAGTTCAGCAACATTTTGCAGGCCTCTTAAATGCAGCCATTGGTTAAAAACTACAAACAGTTTTGTTATACTGATTAGAAGAGAGGCTTTCCAAACTCCCTGCAACAGATTAAGACTGACACTCCTCTCACCATGCCTATAAACCCATAAGAAATATTCTTCATTCAACAGGTAGATAAAAAAACTATCAACCTAAGCACAGAAAAAGTATTTGTGCGATTTAGAATCTGAAACTGGGACATTTACTCATTTTCTCATTACGTTAGGCGTGCTCACTGGCTGTATGTTAGTTTAGGTTCCAGTGTAAGAGTGGACGTGCAAACACCGTTGCGTCAAACTTAGTGCCCATCATACTGACTACTTGCAAGTACATATCAGGTTATACAATCAGACAAAATAAAAAACAGCACTCCCACACACAGCTATTGTTGAAACATCCTTATTTGTTTGCTTCATGTTCCAATTTAACGTTAACATGCAATAGCCATGTTTCTGCATCTTACTGAAACTGTCATTTTTCAGAACTTCAATGGCTGTATAAAAGACACGTATTGTACATACTTTAATGCCTTAATCTGTTTGCTTTTTCAGACCTCTTAGGACAAGAAAACTCAGTACAAAATCTTCCATAGGTTTCAAGGTGCAATTTACAGGAAATTAGCTCACAGTAACTTGTAATTTCCACATTTTTACCCAGCAGAGAGAGAGAAATGGTGTGGGAAGATCAGAGATATAGAGAGAGAGCTTAACTCTGTTTCTACCGTATGTTGGGAGTAGAGGATCATTTGTTGACACAATGCTCTCTAACTTTTAAACATCACAAAGTTGTACAGCTGACAACCAAACTCGATTCATTCACTCTGGAAAATACTAAATACAAAATTTACAACTGGACAAAAGTAATTCACACTGTATCCAATATGTCAGGGCCATGGAGGTACAGAATGTTTCTCATGTGGACTTAAGATTGCACATGCAATGAAACTCAAAATGGAATTTTCTAAAAAAAATAAATAAATAAAATAAAATAAAAAAACAAAATATATATATATATATATATATATATCTCCATTTTGAGTTGTATTGTGTGTGTGTATCTCAAAGTTTTAATGCCATACAAAAAGCTATTTGCCATCCAAAATGCCACCAGTCAGTTAAGTCACTACAAGACATTAAAACGAAAGCCACGACATGAGTCACCCCGAAGCAAGTCAGGTCTGCATCAAACATCATTTGTTAAAATTTCTTCAGTCACTTGACACAATTTATAGTGGAGTCAAATCTGCCACACCAACAATGACTGTCAACGTGATGAGTTGCTTACTAAAATCTTAATTTGGAAAGGGATTTTCCTCCCTGCTAGACTCAAATAGCAACTTATTAGTTGTAACTCACACATAGTATTTCAAAGAATAAAAAATAACTTTTTTCTTCTTCCAGTACCGTTTTTCTTTTCCTAGTACTGCCTTTTCCTAGTACTGCCTTTCCTTTCTGTAACATCTAAAAACATGAACCTGCATAAAATTCTATAATATACATTATTATGCTATTAAAAATTCTGTATCCAAAACCAAGTACTGTTTTATGAGGCATGCACTCAAAAGACCATGGGGATTAACAATACTTGATTGTTCCAGCATGTCAGATGTGAAGATTTTAACCACTTCTGTCTTATATCATTTTAGACTGTTGTTGGGACAAAACAAGCACAGTGAAGGCTTCATCTCAAGCTCACTGAAACAGTCCTTATTTCTGTCTTAAAAAAATTATCCTCATGTGGTTATTCTGCATCATAAATCAACAGGAAGAGACGACAAAGCTCCAAAGAGTGGTTCCTGCTTACCTTACTCTAGACTTGTAAATGTACAATGTATATTAAAATACAGTCGCAACTAGTGGGGAAAGCTGTGGTCATATGAGAAGCCTAAAGCATACTTTATCATCTCAAGCTCCAAAGCCAAACAACAGTGGCATCAACTGTCTGGCATCATCTGACTGGGCGTTAGAATCACAATTGATAATGCAGAATATAACGGCTTTATTGTGACTAGACCGTATGCCATGCTGGACAGTATGCAGAAGGAAATGGGTGTGTTGTGTTACTTCATAGCCACAGAGCCAAATAGTCAACATCAACTATGTATCAATGGGAATAAGTGCCAATATCCTGAAAAAATAATGACAGAACTGGTAAAGGTTTGGCTAAAGACATCAGACACATACGCTCCTTAACAGGTTGCAGATCACATCATGTTTTGACAATCAGTGTTTGCAGAGCCAACAGCTGGCCATGTTGGACCAGCAGCATCCTCTGAAGTACACCAGCTGTCATCAAAATAAACCATGCCCCAAAGTGTTCAATAAGTAGCACCTCCACCTGGTCCTGAAGTAGCCCTCAATAGGTGTGCAGAGCAATCTAGCCAACTAAGCCTTACACTTTATGATCTCTAGTTCGATAGTCACTGCAGAAACCTATGTTCACCCTTTCATACCTAAGCCAAGCAGTGTCCACACATGTTAAACTCTGGTTGGAAGAAGGATCATGAAGCTTGGCCAGATAACATTTCTTCACCAAAAAGTATGTTTATCCCAGGTCACTACAGTGTTTCCTGTTCATGATCTAACTTCCAGTATCTCGCACTCTGAGACCCACGGGATCATATACGATCCCAAAAATCATGTTGTCTTTAATGCTTCATATCTCCACAACGGTTAGAGCTAGAGACCCTCAAAGACCGAGACTACTGCCCGTCGCTACAATTAGCTATTGTTTTCACATTTAAGAACTTTTGAACTGCTAATCCTATCGACATGCTTTGACAAGTCACGTAATGAGGAGATTTTCAGCTTGTCAGTGATATCACCATTGTCTCGTTTGGACATTCAGTGAACTCACTCACTAGTGAACATAGTTACACAATCACATTCTGCAGCATTGATTCGTCAAGGAAACCCACGTTTCTTCTGCCAGCTTTCATTCACAATCCACAATGAACAGAGTATGGACAAAGGGCATGACTGAAGTTGCAAAGTAATGGGTCAAACATAATATAACAAACTCATTGCACATACATGAAACTGTAGAATCTTCTCCATTTGGCTAATTGTAATTACCTTCATTTTCAGGTTAAATCAGACCTTCGTAACAGGCTGCAAGGAGAGCACCTGGCTGCCTGCCTGAGGGTCTCCATCAATGGGCAGAGCGCAGAGGAATATAGTAACACAAGGACATTGGAAGTCTTTTTCTCAAAGCCTAGGAGAATTAAATGTCCAAATGCAAGGTGCAATGCAATTTTGGGTGTGAAAGCTAGTCCTTGAAAGTGAGACAGAGGCATGTTAAAGTTGCATTAACTGTGTAAAGAAAACACCAAACAACAGATAATGTCATAGAAACCTGTCTTGTCATGACAGGACATTCATTGGGCATTTTATGTATCATAACTGACATTGCGAGATGAGGGAAAATCTGAGTACATCTGCAATTTTGGCCTAATTTTGCAATAAAAGAGCATATTCATTGCAGTAAGTGTTTCATGTAGTTACTTATTGAATACCCAGCAACACGGTTGTAACAGCTGTTTAAAACCACATTCAATATTTTTCCCCCTCAAATCCAATGTTGCTGAAGACAGCAGACCCATCTCAACCTCCTCTGACAGACACAACATGAGTTTGTACAAACTGAGCATGAACTGAGTATGGTACATGTTCTAAACAGTTTGGCGTTTCATGTACAGTATCTGACTCTCGTCTATCTGACTGATATTACAGCTCTGTTGTTCCCCGTTATCTCACATTTTCCACAAGAAAAAAAAAATTTACCTGCTGCCGAGTTCACTTCCTATAAAAATTAAAACATTCAGATGACGAACAATACTATCTTATGTGTAAGCTGTACAACAATGTATGCTTTCATACTATGAACATATGGCAACTGGCCAATTATGACAAATAATGTTGCAGCACACATCATACTGTAAGACATAAAGCTTCTCTGGATGGTCTTAAACAAGAAACACTGGTTTCAACACTGTTCAAGCAAATTAAGGGACATGTACTTAGATTATTAGCACTATATAAATAATATTGAATAGAATTGTGCTCGATTGGTGTCAAAACGTTAGCTGAAACATATGCACCACATAAAAAGATCATCATATGACATTTTTGCCAGTGCTAGTGGCAGCAAAGACATACTTTGGTGTTACAATTAAAGATTAAAAAAGGGACATCATACAGGCCTAGTAAATATTGTACTGTGTTTTGTGTATTGAGTGTGTAGAAGGCAAAATGAGGTCTGAAAGTTGCATGGGCAAGCAGACAAAGTCTGTTGCTGGGAAATGGAAAATGGGGTCAAAAAGGATCTTAACAGTATTTATTCCACTCCTCTTTGTAACAGTAGGAATAGCTGTTACCTAATGCTAGGGCATGCGGGCCAAACACTTCATAACGTCAACAACAAATAGTTTGGCGGGATAGAGTGGATAGACACCTGCCTTGTTTTTCGTGTCCAGCCGTGGGATCGTACTACAAGAGGCCACAGTTTCGACTGCAGCACAGAGGAGGAGAAAGCTAATTTTACAGCTGAGGATAGAAGCAGAAAATAACATCGCCTGCTTTCATAGCGTTATTTGGCTTGGCAGGATCGTTAGCTGCAATTTGCAGAAAACACGGCTATACAACTTGCAAGTTACTCTGAGCCCAATCAGTAGATATCAAGAGAGCATACACTAATAAACACAAGCGTTGGGAATTACTTGCTTCGTCTTTCAGCAGGTAGTTATAGCTATTGTTTGTCTGGTAAACTTGTCATGACTGTTGCAAGTCAGAGCGATGACGGCAGCGTTACAAAGCCCTGAAAAATGCCACCACCGCGTTGGTTAACTCACCGTTGAGGTTTGCACAGGGTCAACAATGTTGCCACTAACTAGAGTATACGTAGCTAACAGTTAGCTTGCTAGCCAAAACACGGCCTTTCTTGGCACCAAACTGGCGAGCTCACTACAAGAATAGCTGGCTGGTGTGTTAATGCTAGCAAGCTAGCTAGCTAGCTAGCTAGGTTCGCCGAAACAAAACGGGTTCGGGCCTGTAATTTTGCGACCGTGTATAGGCGCATATAATTGATGTGACATTGTGTTGATATCCATGCGTGAACTCAAAGCATCTGTCCTCATCATAATGTTTTATATAGGGGATTCATGTCAGTGGCTTTGCGATTAAATTGACAACTGAAAGGGCTGAAAATGGGAAGTCAACACTTACCTAGCTTTACTTTCTACGCCATCTTGGATCCACTTGTCAGACCATCGCAAAGCATAGTGGGATGTACCGATCTGAAGGTTGAGAGGACTGGTGTGCGTGCGTGCGTGTGCGTGTGCGTGCGCGCGTGTGGCCTCTGGCGGCAGTGATCTTCCATGTCAAAAAGGGTCTGTCTTAAAATGCTGTTGATTTTAAGACGACATAATTTAACTTAGGAACTACTATTGTTGCTTTTGAAAAATAGAAGTTAAAATGTGACACGTTAGAATTGTTATCTACAGCTGGGACAATAAAAAGTTCAATTAATTTGTACTTATTCACTTCTTTTTACTACATAAAAGGTGTGAAAAACACAATTGTGACACGTTGCTGTGAACGCACCACGCAGCTAGATCCTGGGGCCAAACCTTGCTTTTGTTTTTACATTTTAAAGCAAGGAATGAGTCTGTTAACTGCCTTTGCTTTTGTTATCAGGGGATTCTCATACATCCAATCATTATCAAGCTTATAAAACTCTATGCCATCAGAAGTATGGTGGAGTTTCTGGTGTGCAAAATATATTCCAGACCCCATTCCTCCAAAAGTGAAGGAAGAGGATTTCAAACTGATCAATGCTATTTACCCGTGTAAAATTAAGTTAAAGTACAATAATGTTTGCACTTTCTGTAAAACTGGTATAGAAGTGGCAAACTAAGCCCACTTTCCTGCACATACATAGAAACTAAAGAAACCTTTCATGCAATGAGATCATTTTGGCTGTGTACTCAATGATACAAGATGCTCAACTTGTGATTAACTGTCTTCTTCTCCTGAGAACATTTTTCATTCATAAAACAAGATTCCTCAGGACAACTCAAAACGTCATCACCTTCCAAAGACAACTGTTTACATTCTTTGTTGCTTTGAACTTAAAGGAAAAAGGCAGCAAGACTTACAATTTGCAAAGGGCCCTCCAATAAGTCTGTTATGCAATACTGTATTTCAAGACACATTGTCCTAAATGCTCCACATATTTTCACAGACAACAGCAAAGCCTAAATGCATTGCTTATTAGCTCATTAAGTGTGAGAACTGACCGTTTAAAAGTTCCAAAATATTCTAATAGCTAAAATAGTAAGAAAATATTTCAGAGCAAAGAGAAAGTATCAGTAATGCTAAAACAAATGTTAGGCAACATAGAGCATGCTGCCATCGACTTAGTTAATTCAAATCCGGTTATCAATATTAAATGAAATTGTATTGGATTACAACTTGCAAACACCTTGCATGGCTTTGAGAACTCCTGATTCACCATGTCAATTTTAGTTGAATAAATCTAAAAGGGAAGATTGTTTTTCTCATTAGGTCTCATTATGTTACTTAACAGCAATCTGATAACAGATGCCACAGCAGTACCTTTCTTAAACATTTCTTCAATTCAAAGCAACATTGCTGCCTTTACTGTTAGAAACCTTTACGCGTGGATATTTAGAAGAACCAGTGCGCGCCAGTCAAGTTAAATACTCTATAAAACCTACATACAACTGTTATCCAAATGTGAGGAGTTTATTGTTTACATTGCTAAGTATACATTTAAAAGAGTTTTCATACAGCAATAAACGACTAAACTACTGTGTATAATCCATTAAACGGCAATGAGAAACATCTTGCATGACATTGACAGAGGGCTGCAAGAGGGGAGGGAGGTGTTTATTGTCAATGTTTTACGGGACAGTAAAAAAAAACAACTGGGATGCAGTGCGTGTGCTGCAGATTTATCTCGCCTCTCTTATTCTAGGACATTAGAATAATGCTGCAATCAGTCTGCCAATATACTGAATATTCAAAAACATTCCAACAGAAGGAAAAACAAATATGAATCAAGACATAAAACAATGCACTATGTTCTTGTTTCACTGCAGGTTGTGGATCATCTCCTCCTTGGCAATGAGATGCGTGGTCTTGTTGACCAGAGACATGAGAGAGTTGAGTTTGTGCGACCAGTCATTGAGCAGGTCATTGGGGTCTTTAGGCCTCTGAAAGTTGATGATGCCAGCAAGCCGGTCCACCTTGGCATAGATGGTCTTGCTTACAACTAGGCTGGAGAGGAACTCCTCGGATTCCTGATGAAAATATTTGTGCAGACAGACATCATGTTAATGTCTTTCAAAATGTTCTACAGTGAGACCAAATCCTGATAGTTACGTTAGTGTCCTCACCATACAAAAACAAATCTGCAAATCATGCAGCATCTCAATCTGTGGTATTTCTCTTATAATATGTATTTTTGGAATTCACTTTTAGTTGTACCTAGTTGTCCTCTACCTGCCTCAAATACTGCTGCTGGAAAGAAACAGACTGACAAATCGAAGCAACTGTGTTTTTCTTTCTGCGTGCTAATTAGTAAAACTGTTGCTTACGTCAATAGAGAGATCAAGGAGGCCAGCCATCCTCTTCATTGTGATTCTGGTGTAATATTTGGCCATTATTCTGATGTTCTGGGGGAAGAGAGATAATTTCATTAATATACACATCTTCATACATTATTGAAGGTCAGAACAGGGGAGCTTTCAGGTCCCGTCAACACTTACAGCAGGAAAACGAGTAAAAGCCAACCACCCATTAACAATCTATTTTGAGTGTACTTTGATATCACACATAACTGTCACTTAGCCAGTTTAGCCATGTTGATTGCACTGCATTTCTACTGCTCTGTCATTTTACTCTGTTTACTATAAAATGCATTCATATCCACTTCAAATTGTATCAAAATGGTATTCTGAGCTTGAAAACAGTTACTCGCTGCATGGTTATTGCATATACACCAACATTTACAAAATATATGATGGACATATAAGAAAATGCAGTAGTAATGTTTAGAATTTTACTACCTTTAATCAGAGGATGTTTAAGTCGGAGCCTCATAAGCAAATTCTGACACAGTTCTATGTGAATTTATCAAGATCTTCAGATGACATTCACAACCTCATTTTTAATAATCAAAGCTCTCCACTCTAATTCCCAACATACCCACATTTTTGCCCAACCAAATGAAAAAATGAAAAATGACCATTGCAATTTCTAGTGCAACTTCCATGGCAAATATTTGTCACCATAAGATGCCTGTATATTATTAATTATTGGTTTGAATGTGCCATCCTAGTTGGACAGATAAAAGGCAGTTGAGATGCTCCCTGCTGCCAAGCCCCAACAAATTCTCATGAAACCCATCCGAACATGTACAGTATGTATCAGGTCCAAATGAGAAGAGCACACACTTACATGCTCCACCACTCTGTTCTTCAGGTCCTTCCACCTTTTCTCCCCCTCCTCTGAATAAGAGAAGACGTCTGTGGCAGGGCTCTCAGGCGAGCCCTCTCTCAGCTCCTTCCCATAATCCTCCACCAGGGAGGCCCAGCGCATCAGCTCCATAGTGGTGAACAGTTTCAGAAGGTCCCTAGGAATGGAGGAGGAATACAGTGAAAATGCCACTGTGTTTGCAGGAGAATGTATGCAGTATATGTGAAAGTTGCTATGATCATTCCTCTCTCTCTCTCTGACACGAACTAACTGCTGTGTTGTACTTGGATGGCCCTTACTTTCTAAAGATATGTGTGGTTTTCCTCCCGTTAACACACCTCTGCCCAAGCATAGCAACAAAATGTTTTCACGTATAAAAAGGGCTGTAATGTAATAATACACTATTAAGAAATTGGATCCACATCACAACAAGTCAGAGGACTGTTTGTCGTATTAACAACGCCAACAGGCAAAGGAGCACAAAGTATGTCTTACTTGTATTTAGGGATTTCTTCCAGTTTCTTGTCCGCGCTGATTCTGTGCACAAGGTCTGACTGCTCATTGTCATAAGGGGAAAGAATCACGTACAACACCACACTCTTCAGGGCCTGAAAGACAAATGCATTCCTGGCTGTTCGATCAACACTCAAATGGCAACAAGCAAAGTAAAGTTCTGAGTCAGACATATAATGTTGTTCTTACTGCAAACATCATGCATAACCATCATTGTACATAGAAAAGAGCATTGGTGAAAAGGATATTCACATATCCTGAGTATGTGCTCAGAGTAATGTTCCCATCATAAGCATTGTTTGTGTAAAAGTCTAGATTTAAAAACCAATACTGAAGAGTGGTGTTTACACTCATTAAGTCTAAGACTATCAAGAGTTTGTACAGTAATACAATACAGTGAGCTACTGTATTTCCAAACATATTGCTCCTTCTGCAGTGGTGCTCCAGCACTAAGGCAGGAAAACAAACAGAAAAATAGTACAGCACAATTCCTATTGTTTCTGCATTACATTTGAACTTGTAACCATTTATCAAAAGAGGGACTTCAGCAGTGAAATGGAAACAGTAAAAACACCTTCTAATTAACAGCAGAAAAAAACATCAATTTTACATGTTTAATAAACCAGAGAGACTGATGCATTTGCTTCATCCAAAAATGTGGACGCAAAATAAGCCTACATGTACAGCAGTGTATTCTGCGTTCATGATGTGTTAGAAACATACGGTGGCCTTTAGAGAAAGCCTGTGTACCTGTTGCCACTTGCTGCTGTCCTCCAAGATGCACGGGGTGTCATAGATGGCCCGGTAGTGTTTGCAGATAGACAGATAGGAGCCCTCGTGTAGGTCCACCTGAATCATTAGGTTGTAGTACTTCAGCTTCGATTCCTGAGTTGGTCATTACACAAACGGGAAAAATAAGTGTTGAGTTACTCCAACCAAAACTTCCAAAACTGTGTTGTAAAAGTGAACGCACAGGTCAGTCACCTGTCAAGCCAACTCGAGGAAACGCTCAATTCCCGGCCTCTTTCTCTTACCTCGTTGCCCTCCTCCTGGAAGAATTTGGTGTTTATCTTCTTGCTGATGATCTGGGTGCGAACGTAATCCTTGACAGCAATGCAAAGCCTCATCTGTTCCAAAATAAACTCTACCTTCTCCTTTTTCTCCATGGAGCCATAGGTCTCCACCTGAGTGTGGAAACAAAAACATATTCTAAGCACTTTCCAAGCAGCAGGCCAAACTTGCCCTATAACAAAAGAAAATATCAGCATGACTTAAAACATTGATATATCGCCATTTGTCCCCACAACAACTGTACAGATTTTTCTTCATCCTAAAAAACAAAGAAAATAAATCAGTCTCTTACCTGCAGCTCCTGAAGAATGGAAGCTGCCTCTTTGACATCTCCACTCTGCTCCTTGATATTGGCCAAGGTCTTCGTCAGCCTGGCACGCTCAATCTCTACATAGATCTGTGAGGAGGACATGTTCAGTGTATTAGTGAAAATCAGGAGGCTTATGTCTTAAGTGGAATGGTCATCTATTCATCATCACAACCTACCCTTCATATACCGGAACACATTTGCATCCTCTCATCAGAGCAAGATACATTTTCCATGTAAAATCAGACCCTCACAAATTGCCTAAAACATTTCAGTGCTTACACACCTCTAGGCTGGCATACTTGATAAGACACAGATCACTATCAAGATCCGCCCCCCCAACCTCTCGCGTGTAGTACTTAAAAAGCACACAAACACTTTCCAGACCTTGCCAGCAGTCACAGTGCGAAGTGTGTCTATGAGTCTCAGCTTGATGGTCAGATCAGTCACAGCATCCACGTACTTGTAACATTCTTGCACCATCTTGGCAACGGCCTGATAAGACAGAGAGCAAAACAAAACATAGATTTGGGTCTTAATAAGAGCTTGACAAAGAATGGCTGCAAGGTATAAAAAAAATCAACTTTGTTTAAGGTCCTGTAAATTTCACTGCATGTCTAGTTTCTGCTCATAGGTAAAATGTTTGTCATTCAAGGGAGCCCATATCAAAAGTGGAATCCAAGGGCAGTCTGAATATCTCAGGGTATACAAAGTGCTCACTACTACATCTTTACTAAAAACGACAATGTTTGTTATTGGGTAATTTGATTAGTCAGTAGTAGACTTTGAAAAATTACTTTTGGGGCACGAGAAAATGTATTTTCAGACTGTTGGACTTATAAGAATGTGTTTTTGACACAACTTGGACAATTGAGCCATCAGCGATAAAGCAGGATCTGACCTGTTTCAGCTGACTCCTCCTTTTGGTGAGCAACATGATGTTTTCATTCAGGGCATCCCAGTCCTTGGCTTCGTAACACATCTGCACCACAGCCACAAGGATTCTGGAGGTGGACACCATGTCTGATGCCTGAGCAGGGGTTGAAGGCAGGCAAGTTAAACAGGGACTAAAATATACACGGGCACACACATATCCCAATAAATACATCACCTATTTCATTAACACAACTACACTAATATGTTACTTGTAAATCTTGGTTGGTGATGACCTACACAACGTAATCTATACAGGGATGCCATGTTCAGGGTTTCAGGACAACCTGTTTTCCAGGACATTTTGGTTAATTTGGTCTATTTATCATGGAAAACAGAATAACTGTTTCTGCTCTGAGTGACTGTGTGCCTTATAAATAGGTTTATATACAGTATGTACACACACACACACATATATATATATATATATATATACATATATATATATATATATATATATATATATATATATAAATATATAAAACAACGAGGTAAGATTTGGCATTTTACTGTGTTTTGGAGTGGGCTTAGAAACAATATCATGAATCATAGGATGTATTTATGACATTCACATTTGGGGACCAATTTCCCGGATGCAGGGTCTTCCACAGCCAAATGAGAGGAAGGTTGTACTAATACTCTACAGAGACGCTTACCGTTCTGGTTTGCTTCTCCAGTGACAGCAAGCTCTCAATGGCCTCCTGCAGCTTCCCCTCCTGCAACAGAACAAACTTACCGTTAGTTACAATTACTACTTAGATAAATAACAAATGTTTACCTCTGTGTTTAACAGCACGAAAGGCAGCATGCCCTCGCTACCCAGTTTGCGTTAGCTAAAGATGTTGCCAATGGCTAACGTTATACCGCTAATATTGCTACCACGTTAGCGAGCTTAAAAACGACCACAAACGTGTATGTGAGAATAAAAGGGTAACAGAAATCTGTGAAAGTTACAAAAAAAAAAAAACACGTCAACATTTAAACGTATTTTACGCTCAGTACATTGGTAAAAGGAGGTTCCCGGGTGGTGCTAAAGCATTTCGGTGTTAGCTTGGATGCTAACACACTGATCCAAAAGCACCATGACTCAGCCGGCGGTGGCCTCGATCAGTCTCTGCTTACTTTTGCCATTTTTTCGCATTCCGGGAGACGCTGATCTACAGTCGAACTGTAGTCGACCTCCATCTTCACAATCTTCCCATCGGATCTTTCGGATCGCTCCTCAGACATCTTTGCGGTGTGCAGGTTAAGATAATGTTTTTCCTTCCTTGCGACCAAACTCCGGCTAGCACTATTTTGCTTGTCAAATGAGCGAAAGGGAGGTGACCAATCAGGGGGGAGAGCCAAACAGCTGTCCGAGGCGCCGAAAGGACCCACTGAGGACCCCTCCAGAATATTTCAGGTAGGCGTATAAAAAAAAAAAGCCAATTTTTTGCTACGAACCTGTTGGTCAGTATATTTATACATTACGTACATATTTAGTATATTGTCTGCGGAAGGTAGCGGTAAGACACTGTACAGTTAGAACAAGTTTGTTTGAACAAGTGGATTTACATTTTTAGACATCCAGTTTCATGACATCCCACATTCTCTCTGACACGAAGAACTGTTGTCTTTGCATGCATATACAAGGACAAACATGGTGAAAGTTTTGAATGAATGAGAAAAATACAAACGAAGGAAAATAATTTTAAAAAACCCTGATAGATTTAAGAACAGTTTGCAGTCCTTATAGCACTGGCATAGGGGGCTGTGGTACAAGTTAAGGAAAAGGAATTCACTGTGTTGTCACTTTGAGAATCAGTTCTTCATTCCATTTTATTTTCATTTTAAGGATGACTAGGATGATTATGATGAGGCAGAGGATGGTGTTCATATGGTGGGTACTTTTTGTCAAATTGAGTTGAGAGCTTTAAATATGTATGACACAAATTAAAACACAAATATGTTGGCAATGATTATAGTAGTGATGATGATAAATAAAAAGGGATGATGACAATAATAACATAAACTTGCTTTGAAAGTGCAACATCTGTCCTGCACTCACCAATCTTTGGTTAGGGTGAATGAAGAACTTTGTGAATGGACATGATGATGTGAATGAACACGGATTGCAATGACCATAGTTCACCAGTAGGTGTCCCCTGAATGTCTGCATTTTGCGTTCCTCTTCACACAGTCCACTGCTCTGAAAGGCTCCAATGCTCCCATAAATAAAGCTAATGTGGGTCAATGATTTTCCTGCTGGTGGCAGAGAAAGCCTCTAAGCCGTGAGCTAAAATCAACTTCAACCCAGTGCAGGCTCAGCATAGACCTTGGAGGCCTGATAAACTGAACACGACTCGGCTCCACTGTGGGGAAGATCCAATATGGAACAAGGACTCTGATTGCAGAGGCATACAGATATTCTCAGTGCTTTGAACACACTTTTCAGGCTTCAAAAGACATCAGGAAGAGCTCAGCTGAACAGGACCAATTGAAGTCTCAAAATGGCCATCATGATCATCAATATTATCTTCCTCAATACCATTGATGACAAGAACAGACGTGCAGTGCCAGGGCCAAGACCAAACATGTATCTGAAATTCTGATTAAGCCATAATTTTGAAGCTCAGTTGAGAGCATCATCACACAGAACATCAATCCGAATGCAGCGCACACTGAAGAAAAATAAAAACGAGATGTTTCCCCTGCTAATGTTTCACCTATTTAAATGCAGTGAAATAGTTGGGTCATCATTGGGTCATGGCAAAGATGGTTCTGAGATACCACGCACACGAAGCCAGTACAACATATGTCAGCCTCTCTCTGTACATAGTCCTGTAAATGACAAAAGAACTCAATAATACATTCATATCGCACCTGTTAGTACATATACTCAGACGCTTGTGACTAGATGGCTCTACGGGGTCATCGGGTTTAATGTTTCCACAAACCACGCCTTCATTGCTTTGAAGCCAAACATTTAAATTGGATGACAATATTTCCTGTATCTTCCTGAGGTCTGCAATATGTGGCAGGGATAGCTGCGCGGAGTGCTTTTATGTAATTAATTAATTCATTGTGAACATGACTAATTTAATTCATATTGCTGCTACACATTGTTACACCATTAACAAGAACACAAAGAGGAAACCTTAAATGTAAGACTCACGTGCCGATAATGGGACTAATCAGTCGGGGCTGTAAACATTTCCTGAGGAAAATGCATGAGATAAACGTATCGTTGTTGAAGGCACACTGAGAACAACGTCCTTTAATCTCAAAATTAACTAGCAAATTTATTGTCTTTTACTTTACATATTACACACACACACATTTTATTCCTGCCGCATTTTATATTTATTGAATTGCTCTGTAAATGGTGTGTTTATATCCCAGAGTTTCAGTAAGTGATGTGGGTGACCCTGCCTTAAGGAGCAGCTCGCATGTTAGGTTGGGGATTAAGCGGAGAGTTTAACTTTAAATGCTGTTTCAGAGGGTTTTGCCACTCTCGCATGAATATATTTCTGGGGGGGAAACGCTGAATGCTTGCTGACAGCACCAAAAGGCTGCTTGTCAGCATCTTCAACAGAGTTATGAGCGGGAATTTTGCTGAGTAGACCCAAATAAATCACAGGTGTCAATGAGGCCAGCAGTACAACTCCTACTGTAATTAAAAGTGACTGTCTATTAATGTGTTTACATTGTTCTCTCACTTTTTGTCAAGACAAGCAGTACTCAAAAGGAGCGAGTGCTGTCATTGCAGATACAGGATTATCTCACTTGTCACCCAGTTGTCCTTTGAGGTACATAATATTTGGCCGAGCATCTTTTATAATAATGAGTGTCACTCACTTAAGTCCTCGTTTACTTGCTGTAGAAAACTCCACACGGCTGAAAATCACATTACTTCACGCCAGCACCTCAGAACAGCAGGTGGGAAACAGGTAGGGACGTTTTCAAAAAAGGACGGCTTTTTCATTTGTCTGCTTCACCTCGGAGAGAACGACTAACAGCAGTAAATAATGTGAGGTAGCATGCGTGGATTCGAAGTGAAACACATGACATTAAAGTGCATCTAATTAGACGGCTGATACGTCCACATCAAATGAACCATGACATGTCTACGTAGTCTCCCTGTTTTAGAAAGACCAAGTAAAAACCAAAAAGTCATTATAGTTCATATTTCCTTGCAGATGCCTTCTGTCTGATCTTCAGCTGACTAATCTGGCCAGTCAGAAACATGTCAGTTTGGACCTATAAAAAACCCCCTGTTTACTGTACATGCATGCCTGGGAATGCTGCACTGTTCTGAACCTGGGTTGGGGACTACAGCACAGCATGTGTAGAAAGGATACATCCTGCAGCCTATGTAAACACCCTCAAACACCTTCCAAGCCGAAGGTTTTCGGGTCAGAGATGTGTCGCCGTCCCACCAGCTGTCTGTTCGGTCACAGCAAGGCGCCCTGACGTGGACTGTGCGTGTGTGTGTGTGTGTGTGTGTGTGTGTGTGTGTGTGTGTGTGTGTGTGTGTGTGTGTGTGTGTGTGT
>JAVQJF010110481.1:0-13568 GCA_036023855.1 Gadopsis marmoratus | reverse complement strand
CTGTGACAGAGTGAACAGACAGGGGGCGCAGCGTCCAAACCATGTTGACAGAACACAAAAAGACTAAATCGTAAATTTAATCTGTCAGTAAAGCTGCTGTATCAATGTTGGGTAAAGTTAACATGAGGCCACCGCATCGCTGTGCAGAGGCACAACGAGCTGCTGAAGATAAACAAGCTTCACTGTCACAGATTGTGGACTGAATGTTGTGGGACACACGAGGACTTCACTGCAGCGAGGCGAGTTTCAGAACCTCGTTGGATCAGTTGTCTTTTTTAGATTTAGCCAGTTAGCTGATCACCTGTCAAACACACAGGTTGCCAACAACACGTGTTCAGGCCTCACTGACGGTTCTATCGTGCAGCGGTTTCTCTGTTACTCCCCCTAGTGGACAGAACTGCGGTGGGTCTCGAAACACTCCAGTGTTGTTGCTGTAACTTGGTATCTGATTTGATGCTGCTGTTGCTGCAGCGCAAACTATTGATGGGTATAATGCATTTGTCAGCCCCCCACCCAATATCACGACCAGCCGTCACTGAATACTATTATATGACAGACAGCATAGACGGAGAGAAGCTGATGTTTACAAGCCCCAACAGAACCAGGTGTCTGTGAGGATTCTGTCATCCAGGTATTTCAGTGGAAATCCAGAAGTGCTAAATGAAACAGGACTGCTGTAAATTCTTTACAGAAGACATTTTACCTCTCATCCAAACTCAAGTGAAATGTTTTCAAGAATTTATTTAATAATAATAATTTATTATTTAGAGTTGCCTTTGAGTTGGAACTCTGGCTTGGACTAACCAGTGCTTTTCTCAATAATGGCGCTAGGAAGCTAATAAGAACAGACAGTAGCTGTGCAGCATGTTGTTTTAGATAGAGAGCAGTCGGTTCAGTTTCTAGAAATCAGAAAAGAATCAATCACTTTGATCTGAAGCACTCTTGCTGTGGTGCTGCACCCTAGCTGAATGAAAAAAGAAGCCGTGATTATGTAGTTGGTCCCCCTCGTTTGGAAGCTTCACTGTTGAAAGGATTGTCATCAAAAGCCGACTGGTCAATTGGGTCATGGCTCTCAGCTGTGTGACAAGAGCAGAGAGTTCAAAAATCCCCCTCCAGAATTGAGAAGTTTGTCACTGGATCTGTGAGAAAGAGCCTGTCACAAGCCATTAAACCCCATGAAAGGCCCAGTGCGCAGACGATGGGTTTAGTCCCCGCTGCTTGGTTAATCTGAATTTCCCTGCAATTGTCCTTGCCCCTTTATGGACAATGAGCTGATTTCAAGGCTGAGCAGCTGCAGCGAGGGAGGTAGAGAGGCAAAAGAGGGGGCATGAAGAGCGAGGAGGGACAGACAGACGTGGCAGCATTTGTGGCTGAACCAAGGCCGAGGTAGTCATACATTCAAAAAAAGAATTTTACGAACATGAAGAAATTCTAGTGCTCCTTAAAGCCCTTACAACTTGCAATGCAACATTCTGAAACCTGCCAGTTAGCACCAATGCGACAAGACGAGACGATGTAGAGTTTCCGTAGCAACAGCTCCCTGTACTTCCGTTCTAATTGCCGGCTTTTCAGGCTTTTTTTGTAGCTAGATAGGATGTGTAGCATCTTAAAACGTGAATGAGGACAGTGATAGTGAGATATTTGCTACAGTTGCATTTGTAGTATTGATGAAACTGCAAAAACATATAAATAGAGCGGGTCGAGATGACCGGCTGACTTTGCTACGAGCTGATTGGCTGTTGAACAAGCGATTTGACAAGCTGAGTTGCAGAGATGAGACCGGCACGTTTACACCACTGCAACTTTTCTCTGCAACTCGTTGGTCTGAACTGGACTTTAGGGAATTGCATGGAGTAAAACCAAATGGTAATAAAGTAGTAAGTTGTAATAAAATTGTCACAGAAGCCTTAACATGCCAGTGATGGGTGAACATTTTCTCCACCTTCACCTGAGGAAGACCTTTCATTTAAAGATGTCAATTTGCAAGATGTCTCAATTTTATTTATATAAGTTTTATTACCAATTTCTTCATTTTCAACAAATCTCATGAGACCAAATCCAACAATGTGCTATTCCATCTCTAGCAAACGTTACTCAAACAGGAGGAAATGGTGCATGTGTTTGGGGACTCTTTTCAGCAGCAGATTTATCCACATGTATGTGGAGTTGAGTCCAAATAAACCCCAGTGTGTGTGTTCATGGTTATGAAGGAACAACAGTGTGGCTCACTGATGTGTTTTTAATAGTTTTTTAACAGTAGTGGCACAGAGGAAGAAGACATGGGATTTTTTTGACAAAGAAAAATATGTAGAAAGATTCTGAGACTGTACAGTTAAACTGGTGTCTGTGTTTGTTTTGATAGGGTCAAGTGACGGACACTAACCGAAGACTACAAGAGGCTGGGCGGGAGGTAAGTACATGTATGCGTGTATGAATGAATGTGCAGAAAGAGAACCTGAGCTTTTTATTGTGCTGTCAGGACATATGCAAAGACAGATGTGCATTAGATATGGCCGTTCTTTAACCCAGTAGTTAACATTGATGGCCTCTTTCTCATTGTCTTCTACTTTTGTGTGTTCTTTCCCTCAGGTGACCGCTCAGACAGAAGAGGTGATTCGCTGTCGGATCCAGCAGAGGAACATGGCCACCACTGTGGAGAAGCTCCAGCTCTGTATACCAGGTATCACTGATGTCATGGTCACTTTAATTCTGTTAGTAGGCTAGTAGTACTGGCCGAATAGACCCACAAGTAATTAGGTGGCAGCTTATCTAATTCTTTAAATGTTAAGGAAAGCTGTTTTAGTACTGTATTTCCGATCTCCTGTAGTTTAGATACTGCAGAGGTAATATTTATAAATGCAAAGGTGATACTGCTGACCCACAACTCCATCAGCCTACGGAAGATAAATGCAGACATTTTGGGTTTGTTTTCTTGTGTAAAACATTTCACCAAACATTTGTTGGTCAACACTGTTTCTGCATGCTCTCACAGAGGGCACAAGTACTGAGTTCTGCAACAGAACCCACTGCTAGCCTGAAATATTTGGTGGTTTGTTCTTGTTTTCTAAAAATGACATCAGACATGTGTTGGGCTGAGAAACATTTTTGGGTGATAAAGATTTTGCTCCAGTGGATTTTATTTTATATACCTAGTATGTATCTTTTGTTGGTAAATGTGTTCTTTGGCTGCAAAAGTGAGTGAAATTCTTGAAACCAACAAACCCTCCTCTCTTCCTTTGCAGTGCTAGAAATGTACAGCAAACTAAAGGAGCAGCTGGACTCCAAAAGGTATCCATCTCAGAAAGCATTTCATCATGATGGGAAAAGGTTCCTAGGTTCTCTAAGGGTAATTTCACCCAGTCTAATAATCTGGCTTGTCCAGTCAACTAGTGGTGACAGTATCACTTTTCCCCACCCTGTGCAACAGTGAAGTAGGACTAGTTGGCAGGGCAAGCCAGAGGTATTCCAGAGGTTCAGCAGACTTATTGTTTGATCACGCCCAACCATACCCAGCAAATTAATTAATTGACTAATGATTTTATTTTTGTTCCAGGCAATTTCATCACCCATCCCTCATGATACTATTGAGACACAAACCAAACATTCCAACGTGTGAACTCATTGAACATTGAAAAAAATTAAACATGTATTTCCTGTCAGTCCTGGAAGAGGGTTTCTTCCTCTGCTGCTCTTCTGCAGCTTTCTAACATTGTTTTTTCTCACTTAAAGGAGTTGTTTTTTTATTTATATGAATTGAGTGTCTAAGGACAGAGGGTGTGTGTACTGCACAGATTGTAAAGCCCCTTGAAGCAAATTGCACTTGACTTGACAAAAGGCTGCTTTGAAAGATGGTTTTAAGTTACTTTTAAGTTAATGGAGAAAAGTGTACACACTTTTCTGTTGTCCACTCTGAAGATGTTTTTTTACTTTTAGCTACAAGAATGGTCAGTAATCAAACATCATCCACTGTTCATGATGCAGGTTTCCTACAAATGTTTCAGCTCATCCACTCCCATGAACTTCATGTTTGGCTGTATACATGCCTATCTGCATAAAGAGGGGATGGGAGTTCACTTTAAACAGGAAGATAACCACCTTTTCTTGTTCATTACTGTGTACCAAAGGAAGAGGCCATTCACTGGCAGGACAATTGACCCTCAGTGTGCCCCCCTCGCTGCAGCTCTGGGCAGTTGGACCATGCTGGCCATCTTGTGGGATTTGTGTGTGTAGAGTGTACTTGAAGCACTAATTACTTAGCCTATACATTTTCTAAACATTGGAGTTTGTAAGGTGCATATGCAGATTATTATCTGTACTTTATGTGCTGACGCCCAGGTCACATTCTGTTCAATATCCTGCCAATTGCAGGATTTGTGTCCTCCGTCCTGGTACTCTGCACTCTGACAAACCTTTTTACTGTACAGTTTGAGTCTGTCTTCTGTTCATGTGTATAAAACACATTTTGCACTCACAGACAGACCAATTAGATCCCTTCACAGTCTGCCTATCAGCCTAATGATGGGAGCTCAGCACACTGACCCACTGCTGAACCCTTGTGATATGTGCACACTATAAAAGACCACAATATATTTATTACACAGGCAGCCGAAGTGGCACTGAGAATAAAAGGTCACACTGCACTCCATGCAATGTATTAGACACACATGTAGCTCTTGATTCCCCTGTTAGGCCATTCAATTTAGAGCAATTGGCCCATCAGTAGGGGTTCGAAGGAGACGGCACTATCCCACCCTATTTTAATGCACTGGTCACAATTTTAATACATTAGTCTTTAATCCATTAGGTGCTGTCTTGTTCCCTGTAAACACAGCAAGTTCTCGCTGAACATCGTCATGTACTCGCCTATTTTACATTTACTGCAGCACATTTTTTAACCTTTTACACCCTGGTTCACATGTAACCAGACAGCATACTCCTCACGAGGAAAATAAAGCTGCAAGCAGCGATGCAGCATTCACTGCTTCATGAGCGGACACCAGGCACAGACAAAGGGGGAGATTCACAGCCTCACGGACGGCAAACACAATCATTATTCACAATCATTACAGCTCTGGAGGCAGAAATACCTGTCTCAGTCCAAATAAGTTAAACCAAAGTTGTGAAGCTATAATTATTTAGACATAATTTGCAGTGATGATGTTGTACAAAAATACACATTGTGAATAATAAGCTAGGTAGTCAAAATGTTGTAGGGGGCGCTATCGAGCCGTTTTGCGACAGCCATCTGTTGTCATGCCAACACCCTTTGATGAAAACTCACGATCTTCACAGTGAAGCATCATCACCTAAAAATGTTTGTGAACATCTTAAGACTGTTCTGACCAAATTTAGGTGGATTTGGTTAACTTGCTAGGAGAAAAGGTATAAAGGTATAGGGCCTGTAACTTCCTGTTGTCACTAGATGGCACTGTGACTCTGATTTGATTTTGACCCCTACATGTCTTGAGGCCGGCACTCATCAAACATGAGGAATGTGGAAGAGATCTGATCATTTTGAGCCATTCTGCTCAACCCAGTAGGAGCAGCATGTCAGACTGTAAAGCCTGTCATTTCCTGCTGTCACTAGGTGGCGCTATGACTGTGGATGAAAATTAGATAATAGATGGTTTCAGGCTGAAGGGGCGGGGTTTTCATGATATGTTAAGTTTAGTTCCCCTTGGAGAATGTACAGTCCAGTTATAAACCACTTCCTGTTTCACTGCGAAACACAAAACCTCCACTCCACGTGGCAGACCAACTGTTCAACTCAGCCCAACAGCTCAAACAACTTTTAATGGAAAATGTCTTTAGATGGCACAGCCCAAATCTGAACTCGATCTGATGAAATCTGTAGGACGGGTTTGTCAAAGTACGACGTCCCCAAATGGCATAAATTGCACTGAAAATTCAAGGTTTATGCAATATAACCTACTTCCTGTTGGGTGTACGGTAGGAGTCCAAGAGGCTGAGTCTGGACATGACACACATGCATACCAAGTGTCGTACACCTACATGAAACAGTCCACAGAGCCTTGTTCATCAAAATATTGTAGGGGGAGCTATGGAGCCATTTTGCCACACCCATGCGACCCATGAAGTGTATACTTTTTCATGAGATTTTGAGCAGGTTTAGCCCCTCAAAAATAATAATAATAATTCCTTCAGATACAATAGGTGCTCGGACCCTAGCTATTCCTTAAAGGATAAGATCATTTTTGTCTGTCTTGTGCATTTAAACAGCTTTTGCTTGCTGTAATTGATACTTCTGTTCATACTCTGTAACTAAAGAAGATAGTCACTTGATTTGACTAACCCAAGACAGCTTCAGATTAACTTTGGGATATATTTTTGCACAGAAGGAGGACTGTGGATTTTCTCCTCCATCACTTGCATTGGAAGAGCATTAGGAATGGATCTCCTAATGGCCAGTATGAACAGGAGGAATGGATACAGCAAGAAAAACCTGTTTGATGTATCTTATTTATGGATTATCAGACATGGGGGAAAATCCAAGGATAAGATGTGAAAGTGAAAACAGTTATTTACAACATGGACCCAAGATGTTAAAAGGCAAAGAAAACAAATAAACATTCAACATAAAAAGTAAACAGCACAATCTTGAAATCCAAAAGCACATCACCACAATTTAAGAGGTAGAAAATAACTCCCGCATCAATATTTTGTTTCTATGTTCATATGGGCACCTGATTATTGTGAAGACAGATTTGAAAAATTATGAACCTGTCCTTTAATGGTTGTGTCTAAAGGACCATAGCTGTATCCTGACTGTTATACCGTTTGTCTCTGCAGATACTATGCTGCGTTGAAAACCATGGAGCAGCTAGAGAAGGTCTATATCCCCAGGTAGGATTATACCATCAAGGTTCTTGAAGGAACACTACACTAAAAATCCTTCTCGACAGCTGGGTTTCAACCGGTTACAGTTGTGGCAAAACCCCATGTCAAAATGTCCATAGAGACCTTTCAAACCACACGTGGAGCATAATCCACCTCTCTGCTGTTCTCAGTGCTTTTCAACCAATAAATAACTAAAATAATAGTATTTATAAAGTACTTCTGACAAAGACAAGGGAACCATTTTTACACTAACTCTACAAAATCAAGATTTATTTTCTATTAAATTTTACATGTTGGATCTACTTCAATTCAATTTTATTTATATAGCGACACATCATAAGTTATCTCATAGCACTTGTTAATATATAGAGCAGGTCTAGACCGACTCTGCTATAAACACATTTAGATTGACTAGGACAACAAGCCTGAAAGCAGCAACGTGATGTTTCCTTTAGCTCTTGTGTTGCTTGAGTTAGTAGGTTTTGGTGAATATAGTACAGTGATTGAAGCGTCATTCCAAATGTAAAAATGTACAATCAGTTATTAGTGTTGTGATGCAGTTTTGCTAAATGTAAATGATGACCTCATACACATACTAGCAATAACCAAAAGGTCCAGCCACTTACATTTTTGAACAATCTGGTTTTTATACTCGATCCATTAGATCAAACCAACTTTGTTTTCATAATATTGTCAACTGTAGAGCTGAGAGGGAACTTCAGAGTTGGTGATAATTCTCAGTGGGACAGCCTTCACATACAGACTGATCCATTGTCAGATTATTGATTAGTGCAGCTTTAATATTGATTCCTTTTTGTCTACTCTTCTGCCCCAACAAGCTGTTTCAACAGGAATTACATCTCATTAAGGAAGCAATGATGCCATTTGATGGGAATTGTTTTTAGAGCATTCTTTTTAAAACTCTTACAGCTAGAAAAATTAAGAGCAATTTCAAATCATGCTGGAAATGTTACCAATCTACCCCATCGGGCGGTAATGAGAATTAACCTGGGTATTAGTGGCTTAGCACTGATTGGTACATAGTCTCATTGTTGGATTTGGTAAAAAATAAATAATTTCATATATAATTAGAGATTGGATCATGGCTGTATCCCCTGTAGGGTCAGTCAGTACAGGTTCTGTCAGATCATGGCTGAAAACCTTCCCAGACTGAGAGAGGAGATCAAGGAGATCTCCATGTCAGACCTCAAGGACTTCCTGGAGAGCATAAGAAAACACTCCGACAAGGTTGGAGAGACCGCCATGAGACAGGTATGAGAGTTTGAGTTTTGAACAATTCCCCCACTAGCTGTGAAAAGGTGTTTATCAGCTCATTGGTCTGTGTGCGTGTGTGTTGTCTGTCCCTCCAGGCACAGCAGCACAGGAACTTTAACAGTGCAGTAGCTAAGCAGGCCAGTGTAGGCCACTACACCAAGCCTGTGTACTCCCTCAATGGACGAACACACACTCACAACGGCCTGATGATGGACGACAACACAGGAGATGAGGAGGAAGCTGACGAAGAGGTGAGGATGCAGTGTGTATTTAGAAAGTGATCATACTGAAATAATTGTATTAACCTTTTTGCTGATGTGGAGCTGCAGACTCTGGGGTGTTTCTTATGTGGTGGCTGTTAAATGTTAATAAAGAATACAGGTGAAGCTGAGTTTTTCTGTTATATATATGTCTTGGCTCTCTCTGTATTGCGGCTGTATATTGAGGTATTTGAGTATATTTATTTTCTGTGAACAAGGTTGTTAATTTCCATAGTTTTCTACTTGTTAATATTGGTTGATATGTTCAGAACATCTGAATGACTATAGAGAAAATGTTAAAGAAATGCTCGACAGTAATCACGTTTCCTCTTCTGTGTCTGACAGATTCTTACAGCTCAGGACCTGGTGGACTTCTCACCTGTTTACAGGTGTTTACACATTTACACTGTGCTGGTAGGTGTCGCTCTGTCTTACACACACACACTCATCCACCAACGGGATCATAGCGACGTGGTGTAGCAGCATTATAATTCAAGAATTTAACATGATGAATAAATGTCTTCTTCACTGACCATTTCTGTAGGAGCGCTGCTCTGCTGAGGCAGCACGCTCTTTACTGATGACTTTACCACAGTTACCTAAAGGTTTACTGACATGTTGCGTCTTGATTCCAGCGGGTACAGCAACGTCGCTGATCGCAGCCACTCTAGGCAGCGCTATGATTCCACCAGACGCACCGCAGCGCATTTCAGAAGCATCCCAGAAGCAGCTCTTCACTATGCTCCTCTTAAAATACACACCTATTCTGTTTTTGACGGAAACCACGTCAAACTGCACAGAGCAGATATAGCATACAGGATGACAAACACAGTAATGGCAAAGATCACCCGGTTAATTTTCAAAATAAAAAAAACCTGTGCAGACTCCGATCATGTATCAATTTAACACAATTAAAACAAACACAAAAAGAAACCATATAAATACATAGCCTACTTACCCCTGGTAGAAGCACAGAATAAAGGAAAAATGACCAAATCAACAAAAGTCTGAGCAAGTCAACAAAATCAGGCATGCAAAATGCAGTGGCACATCATATTAGTCTGAGACCTATTGACACTGAATACTACCTGTCTTTTGAGTTTGATCAGCTGCCTTCAGCTCTAATATTCTCTGTGCTATGGCACTACTGTATCAGTAGATATACTGCTCCTATTAGCTAGCCCAGTGCAGGGTGCTGTAGGCACACCTCATCTTTTGGATGAACTTCATTTTCTGTTTTCAGAGTGAACCTCTATGGAGAATGTTTTTGAAAAGCTACATTATTAAATTTTCGAATGGAGGTAGTTTTAGAAAACCACTTCACTTTCTCCACAATGATTTTCTTCAAGGATCCGTATATTTCTAAATTCTATGCCAATGCAACAATGTTTGGAATACATAAATATTTCTATTATAAATATAGAGGCCATCTGGCTTGTGACAGCAAAAACAATCATGATCTAACTACTTGTCATTGTCAGTCACTTTTGGAGGGGTTATTGAAGACTGTTGTATTTCTCTGTGTCTGTAGGGTGACAGAGAAACATTTGAGAGCTACTACAGGAAACAGAGGAAGAAACAGGCCCGGCTAGTACTGCAGCCACAGGCTAACATGGTGAGCAATCCACAAACGGGCTCAGATGCTCTTATATAGCCCATACCAGGAATGAACATTTCTGACTTTAACTAAGTTCTATTGGGCAAAATACTTTGGATGAAGCAACTTTGACCAAGAGAAGGTTGATAGCCAGTTAGTGAAACAAATAAGGCAGCAATAAACAGACTTACTCTGGTATCGATTTCACCATAAAAGTTAAAGTGCTGATGTCACATTTTGAAATAAAGACACTGTGTGTAGAATTTGAACATTTCTGTCCCACAGTTGTACTATCAATGAGGCAAAAGCTATGCAGTCTTCTACCCACATGCACATTGGCTTCTACTAGGGTAGCCTACAATAACTTGTTATGCTATCAGAATAAGTTGAAAGACAAATAGAATTTCTACACATAGTGGCTTTAGGGGGGAAAATATAGTCAAGCATCAAAATTAAAAGTATTTTGAGAGTCAGCTAAAAAGTGTACATTGTATTTATATGGACATTGCTAAAAGTTAAAAATGTAATTGTGATTTTTATTTGTATTCACTTGTTGGCAACCAGCTGTCAAATCTTGGATGTTAGAATCTCACTGAGCCCAATCCTTTCTCACAAATGCAACACCACACAATGATAACACATATATTCCATACATTCATGTACTGTGTGTAAACATGGCTTTTTGTGTGTGTCTTTGTGTGTCCAGCATGAGACAGTGGAAGGCTATAGAAGATACTTCAATCAAATTGTAGGGTAAGATGTTCCTCCCATTTTCATTTAGTCATGTCCATAAGTATTTGGACAGGGACACCATTTTGGTACTTTTGTCTCTGTTCACCTTCACAATGGATTTGAAATGAAACAATCAAGATGTGATTGAAGTGTCGACTTTCAGCTTTAATTCAAGGGGTTTAACAAAAATATCACATTAACCGTTTAGGAATTACAGCCATTTCTATACAAAGTCCCCTCACCTGAGTCAGCCCTGCTCTAACCTTTATCAAAAAGGAAAGTCTTCAGCCTACTCTTAAATGTGAGGAGGGGGTCTGTCTCCCGAACACAGACTGGAAGCTGGTTCCACAGGAGAGGAGCTTGATAGCTGAAGGCTCTGGCTCCCATTCTACTTTTACATTCTGCTGACATTAAACTCTGTTTAATAACTAAGTTCATGTCAGTCAGCTCTGTTCATTTCAGTGTGAAAATAAATAAAAGTATTGTGGCAGGCCCGAGGGTTCGGTCCGGCCACGGCTCCTCAGCCAGAGAGGATAGGTGGTGGGCGGGGTGTACATCCCCGTCCACAGATTACAACGTATCGGCAGCTGGCGACGGACGTCCCTGCTGCCCATCAACCAGTCACCATCAGGGGAGCGTAATCAAGGGACTTCATCAATATAAGGAGAACAGAGGCAGAGAGGGGTGAAAGAGAAGGAGACGAAATGAGAACAGATGGGAGGAGAAATGACCAAGAGACAGAGAAGTAAGAAGAACAAGAGTGAAAAGCCCTGTATTAGCTCAGGCCCCTGCCTGCAGGTGGCTGTTGCTGTGTCGTTGTGGAGAAATAAACCACCTGCGTACCTGTCAATCTGCCTGGCTGTGTGTTGATACCGGTGAATCCTACCTCGTTCCCCTGGTCTGCCACAGTATTGAGATGTGTGTGTTTTTTGTGTGTGTCATCAGGTTCTTTGTTGTTGAGGACCATATCCTCCACGCCACGCAGGGGCTGGTGACCAGAGCTTTCACTGATGAACTGTGGAACATGGCCCTGTCCAAGATCATCGCTGTGCTCCGCACACACTCTGTAGGCTCTCAGACATACACACACACACACACATGCATGAGCACAGTCACCCACCACCTGCAGGGAGTGGACTGAATGAGAAGGAAACTGTTGAGAGTTAATAGATATAATAGAGCCTGCTGTGAATCTATTTATCCTGGAAGACCTTTCATTCACTGGCTGATGCAGACACACACAACACTGTGGAGGTCAGTGCACCCACAACACACCAATGATGTCACTCTCAAGAGAAGAGGTCAAAACACACATACGCATGCAGCCAAAGAGGAGGTCATTGGGGTCTTAATGAGAGACAGATTGCAACAATAACAGCAGATTAAGAAGGCATATTCCTAACTGCTGGGGTCCAGTCATTTGTAAATGACCCAGGGGATTATGCTAATCGGCCAGAGAATGGGTTGCACAGTGTGGGGTGAGAAGACTAACAAAGGCCCTGGTCTCCCCCTGGCCTCCAGCCCCTCTGCTGGACCATGACACAGGCAGCTCCATGCTGCCAGGGTCCTGCCCTTACAACCACTACATGGTCAGCCCACAGGGAGAAAGTCTCAAACCTGTTAGAATTAGAATCAGTCCACTTAGAATTCAGTGTAAAAATGTCCACCATGTTATAGCAAATAATAAAAGGTTCATACTGTTTGTTCTCACAGTACTTTAATAAACAAATCCCTCACAAGTTACCAATTCTGTTCATCATTATCATTAATACCACATTAAAAGAGTACACTTCAAATAGTACACACTGCATGGCTAAAACATGTCACAGTCACACACAGTGTGGCTCAGAAGATGGTAGATACAGACTAATAAAACTGTCTAAACTGATGAGATACATTCCTGCTGCTGCTGTGATCTGTTGGATTGTTGCTGTGTGTGTGAGAGTAAACACAGGCATGAAGCCGCTGCTATATGTCAAATCTCAGGCTGTGTTCATTTGTCCTGTTGATTTACAGACTGTTTGTCATTATCCTTGTCAGTGTTAAGGAACTCAACTGTACTGCTTTCAGGGTCATAAATCACTCTGCACTCCAGAAGAATGGAGGGGACCCCCCCTCATTACTGTTGCTATGCCTGTCAAGCTTTCTATCCTAGCACATTTCACAATAACTGGAAGATTTGCCTTTTGAAATCACAGTAACAATTAAGCCGTTTCTGAAACCTCAACTTTGCTAACTAACCTCTAAATGATGGAGCATAGTGAATGAGTTTACTTTACAGTCAGCAGGGAACTGAATAAGATTGTTTTGCTTCATCACTCACAGGTGTAGGATTGCACAGCTGTATTGTTAGCTGAAAGTCGTATGCATTCTATGGACATAACATTTTTTATTTCATTTGGGAAAGTGTTTGAGGACACTATTTAGGGCTTACATTGGAGGACAGTTTATCCTCCTGAGAACCGAGGGAAAAAATATCTTCCATTTTACGTTTTGTTGTCTCAGCATGAAACAATGATCCCCTCATTCGATTCAATGTTCCAACACATGAGACATAATTGGAAATGCCAGGATGTCCTCTATTTAGCACACCAGGACTTAGCAGGGTAGCTCAAATGAGTCAAAAGATATAGACTAAAAAACCAATGTCCGCTACAGAGGACAGAAATGAATAGACTGGATCTCAGGAGGATATACACTGCCCAGCCAAAAAAAAAAGCCTCCCACTGGATAATTCCTGCAGGGTGATGATGTTTCAGCTGGCAACAAGTTATTTAACCCTAACTGACGCAGTGAGAAGCTTCTCATTTCTTAAACAACCATGTGGGCTCAGATTGTGAACAAGT
>JAVQJF010110480.1:0-16982 GCA_036023855.1 Gadopsis marmoratus | reverse complement strand
GATGGAATCACTTCCTTAAATTTAGCTACAGCACTTTCAGATAGACATCTAGTGTAGGAATGTTTGAATAATGGCGTGTAGTCCAGTAACAGTAATTCAAAAGTTATTAAATAATGATCGGATAAAAATAGATTCTGTGGAAAGACTATTAGATGTTCAATATCAACACGTAGACAAGAACAAGGTTAAAACAGTGAGTGGGTTCATGTTCACTCTGACAGAAGCCAGTTGAATCTAACAGTGAGACAAATGCAGCACTAAGGCTGTTATTATCAACGTCCACATGAATATTAAAATCACCTACAATAATTACTTGATCTGTTTTAAGGACTAAACCTGATAAGAACTCAAATGGCTTCAAACAGACCTGTTGTGGGATCAGTGGGACAGAGACAGACAGGATGCTGTACATTTGATGGAATGTATTTGCCCCAGTGTAACTCTTGTGGTTGTCCCCTCTACAGATCAGTGCCATGCATAATCGAATTGGTGAAATGGTTGAGGTAGCAGCCATGTGTGGTGTAAACATCATCTGCTTTCAGGAGGCCTGGAGTGAGTGCTTCCATGAGCCAGAATTACACGTTGCATATCAGCCAGTAAAAGAGACTAACCTGTCCTGTGCTGTCCACAGCCATGCCCTTTGCTTTCTGCACCCGCGAGAAAGAACCATGGACAGAATTTGCAGAGTCTGCTGAGGAAGGAAACACCACACGCTTCTGCCAAGAGGTGAGACTGCAGAGGTCTACTGCAGTGCAGTGACGTGCTTTACCATACAACACAATCTGAAAAATCACTGCAAATCTGTCATTAGCTGGCCAAAAAATACAACATGGTAGTTGTTTCCCCGATTCTGGAGCGAGACGAGCAGCACGGCACTCTGTGGAACACGGCGGTGGTGATCTCCAACACTGGAAATGTGCTGGGAAAGAGCAGGAAGAACCATATTCCCAGGATTGGAGACTTTAATGAGGTTAGCATGTGATTTCAGTTAGACTATACGATCCACAGCACCCGTATGGAATCAGGCAAACTGCTATTGTTTTTTTTACACTCAGTCTACATATTATATGGAGGGCAACACTGGCCACACGGTGTTCCAGACACAGTTTGGGAAGATAGCTGTGAATATCTGCTATGGGCGCCATCACCCTCTTAACTGGTTGATGTACAGTATGAATGGAGCCGAGATCATCTTTAACCCCTCAGCTACTGTTGGAGCTCTCAGGTAAGGGACAGAGTGGAAGTATTATTTCTGGCGTGATGACATTTACCCTGCGTGTCCCCCTCTCATTGCACCGTGTACAGTCTTCCTACATAGACAACAATGTCACTTCTTCCCTACAGTGAGCCCATGTGGCCTATAGAGGCCAGGAATGCAGCAATAGCTAACCACTGCTTCACTTGTGCAATCAACCGCGTTGGGACGGTAAGTGAGTCTCTATAACTGCCATCAAACATATGTATACGCCTGATAAATGACAGCATATGAAAGCACAGAGAATTGTGCCTGTGACGCTCAAAGTGCAGGGCTGTAGACAAAACTTCAGACATACTAATGTCCTGAGTTCTACATGTGGCTTTTTGGGTAAAAAGTGCTGAAAAAATGGCTAACCAGTAGTCTTTATGTATTTATACCATTTGATCTTTTTTAAACATTTCATAAAAGGTTTTTTCTTTTTTGGTAAATGCTTCAAAAATGCAGACTTATTACCCAACACCTGAAAGTTACTGGTCACAATAAACCCTGAAACTGTCCGGTGCTTCGGCCCTGCTCAGGTGTCTCAGACATCACTTTTGGGATCTTGTGTGACTTCATGTGCATTCTTGTATTTCACACAGGAACATTTCAAAAGTGAATTCACATCTGGTGATGGAAAACAAGGTAAGAGGGTTTTTTTTCTCACTAGAACTGAGAAAGTTGGCTACATTTTCATTTAACTTTTTTAACCGTGAGGAGCTGAATCTAAATGTATGGTGTATTTTTAAGGACAACCTGAATGTTACTCAGCACAGAAACACAAAATCCCCTAACCATGTGTCCAGTACACCAGACCAAAGCTGACTTACTGAAAATTAAATGCATGAATTAAAGAATTCATTAAATAAACTAAGAAATATACGAGAATCAAATAAATGATTAAAATGCTCAAATACATAAAGTACTGTGTAATTTTGTAATGTTGGCAGTGTTTCTTCCCCAGTCAGTCATGTTTGGTTCAACATACAGGAAGTAGCTGTTACATGCAAGGTGAACTCTTTCAGTACTCGCTACAGACATCTCTCCTCACTGTTGCAGCTCACCACGACTTTGGACACTTCTACGGATCCAGTTATGTGGCTGCTCCTGACGGCAGCCGCACCCCGGGGCTCTCGAGGACCCGTGACGGACTGCTGGTGGTAGATCTTGATCTTAACCTGAACAGACAAATCAGCGACAAATGGAGCTTTAAGGTAAACATAAGTGGGCATATCATAAAAAGGTCTCATTGATCTACATTAAGAAATGCTGGGTTTGTCTATTCTTGCAGTGATTGGATGGTACAGTCTCTTCTCCTGCACTGCAGTTAACTACCTGTACCTTTCTTTGCAGATGACTGGGCGCTATGCTGAGTACACAGAGGAGCTTACCAAGGCTGTCAGACGTGACTTCAAACCCAACATAGTGAAGGAGTAGATGATATTCCACTAGAGTCCATGACAGTATGAGACACACAATGTTCAGTTTGTTTCTTTTTAGCCGACAGTCTGTGTTTATATTTGTCAGATTGGATCCATTGTGTTGATTCTAAATGGTAAATGGACTCTTACTTACACGGAGCTTTTCAACCCTTGAAACGGTTCCCAAAGTGCCCCAACAGTAATCTAAGCTTGAACAGTAATCTAATTCACCCATTAACACACAGTTGCCATGCTGGCCTCCACTAGGGGCAACTTGGGGTTCAGTGTCTTGCACAATTAATCCTATTCTATCACTTTATTGCAGAAAACTAGATTCATCGTCACACCTGTATCTGGAGCTGTTGACAGAGCAACAAGTCCTTAACGCGAGACCATGTAACTTTTGCTGAATGGCCACTGCAGCCACAAAATACCATTATGGGAATATGCTATGGCGTGGAGACCCACCAAGTCAGTGAGCTGCATTAGTGAAATCGGTTTACAGCAAGTTCGAACATTAAACATTAGCTACTGTAAGCTAGGCGCTGCAGCAGCTGAGTGGATGGTTGGCTTTATGGCTCATCAATTCAACTTTTTCATCAGTAAGACGAAAAAATAAACTCAGTCTCGAGTTAAGATCAAATCTGCCGACATGCAGCTTCATGAAGTTATCAGGATGATTTTTATAAGATGGGTCTCATACACTAACTCATTTTCAGAGGTGCCAATAGAAAGATGTTCATATAATCGTCATTAAGTTAGTTTCACAAATTATAAAGTGCATCCAATGTATAGATTTTAGGTAACATTTCATAATATTCTTTACTATAGATACAGTAGGATCCTCAGCTTCAAGCATTCATAGCAAATCAGATTTTATTCCCTCGATCTCAGGCGAAATGTTAGTCTATAATGAGTTTAAGATGGAAGAGCTTCATTACTTACGTGCCACATAAAGACATGGATGGAACATATGTTCAAATCCTTTAATCAACATAATAAATGCAGCTCTGTTTACTAAAAATTAAGTTTGCGGTTTACAATGTGAGCACGAGCAGGAAGAAATCACTTTTCAGCAATTTCATGGTAAACTCTTTAATTTAAATAACATGTCTGTTTTGAAAAGTGTAGTGCAAAAAAACATACATACCAAAATGAACAAATAATGAGATTACCTAATCATCACGGTCTTCAACAGAGAACATCGAGTCAAAATCACACCTTTTCGCTGCCACATGATCATAACAACCAAACGATACATCCATCGATCAGCAGGTTGCCACGACACCAAGAACACGAGCCCTTCCCTCCAGGAAGTGAGTGAAGCTGCTGAGTTCATGTGCCAGTAGGACAATCCACACTCTCCATGTTCTTCTGCAGGCAGACCGAGTTCCAAAGACAGACTGAGAGTATTGCATTGAAGTAGTTTTGTCACACTTTAGGGCATTGGTTACCTGAGACTCTCAAAACATGACCGCTTCCTGTTTGAATTGTCAGAATAAAAAGTGACAGAGGTGAGCCAGGATTTGTTTTTTTTTTCTTTAAAGGCAAGTGGAGGTGAGGCTTTAGACGGACAAATTAATTGGATATACTAAAAGTTATCAGCCCTGAACTATGTGCACACTATTTCCTGGTCATTCCTATTCTATGTCATGATTCCTACATTTCATCCACCGTAGTGTCACAAGTCTGAAATACTTTCAATAGCTGCAACATAAAAATTAAAATCCAACAAAGATGCAATAAAATTCATTTGAACACATCTGCTCATCTCAAAAAGGGAAATAAAATAAAGCAACAGGTCCCAGCTGTTAATCCTTCACAGGACGAGCAGTGTTGACTGTATGAGAGGGAACGAGAGCGGTGATTCTGCAGCTAAGTGCTTTTTTCGAGTGAGCGGTTGGGCTTATTAGCACCAAAGAGGAAAGCCCAGGGGATCTGCGACAACAGGAGGGGGCCGCTAATCCAAGACTGTTGGCCTGCAGCGTCATGCCACTACAATGATGAGCTGAGGAAGAGTGAAATCCAAAACCCATCAGCATGGTCCATCAACTCTCCTTGAAGACAAACAGGATGTCCTCGTCTGTCCCATAGCTCCGCCGAGCCTCCTCAAAGTTACCGACGCTGGTGCAGCACACCCCTGATAGACAGAGACACGCACATCAGTTCCAAACTGGAGACGTCAATTGTTACTAGCAATTTGTTTATTGGCTTTTAGATTCATCAATTTGTTAAGTCTAAAAAATAAAAAAAAAATCCTCTCCCAAGGCGACAGAAAAGGGTGATGACTTCATTGTGGGTCTTTCTCAAACCAACTCCAGTAGCTCACAGCTGAATGAAGCGCCCTGTAACCTGTGAAGGTGCAACACAGTGGCAGGCTTTGGGATGAACTGCCCTCTCTGGCAGAAACAGGAACTGTCGTAACATTTCGTAACCATGGTTTCGTATCAGCATCTTTTGGAAGCTGTTGCCTGTATGGCGATATTAAATGTCTTAGTTTAAGCAGTTTACCTTCGTATGGGTAGTTGCACAGAACCTTTACTGCTACGGAGCGTCCTCATTGACCAACAACACAAGCATGTTTGCTTGATGTATGACTTAGACTATTAAACGAGTATCAAAAGTGTTGGCGTTTATTTTTCTGTTGATTAACTTAGCAATTAATACAGTAATTGTTTCAGCACTATAAAAAACAATCCCTTTACGTGTCGAAACGTAACTTCCGACAGTCTCTTGGCATTAATCTTTTTAAACCGTGGTGATAAATGTATTTTAGACTGGTTTTCAGTAAGCAAGTTTCCTCCCGTAGTTCACTGACTACAACTTTTTCACTTCACACGCAGTTTTGCCACATTCTGCTTTGGACGTATGAGATCACTCACGGTCAGAATACGCAGGGTTGTTGTAGAAAATGCAGCCAGTGGTCCTGTTGAAGCCGCACACGACCACAAAGTGACCCTGGTACTCTGGCTTTCTGCAGAAACACTTCTGGCCCACAGGCAGGAAGCAGCAGTATTTGACGGGCGACGAGCAGAGTTCACATGTCAAGACGACAGCGTTGACCAGCACTATGGCAACGTGGCCCTGCTCCAGGTGAGACTGGATTTCCTGAACCGTCACAGAACTATGGAAAGACAAGCGCCGATACATTTAAGGAGTTAGGTTTACTTTGTCTAATTCAAAAGCAGGTGGCTGGTCCAAGTGAATAAGAAGTGACCGAAAACTCACCATTTCCTCACCACCACACCGTTGCTATCTGCTCTCAGGAAGAGCTCGTTAACACGGTCTTCTTCTGTGTCAAAGTGTTTCTTATAAAAGGCCTGCAGACCAAACCGAAAGACAGTATCACACACAGAACAATTCAAATCTGTTATGACAGTTCTGATGGCGTACTCTGTGAAGTACCTGGTTCCTAAAACCCTTATCGACACCCAGAGTCTGCGTACAAAAGCAGTGTTTGATTCCCATATGGCCCATGAGGTACGCCAGGTCAATAGTCCACACACTCTCGGTCAGCTTCAGCTCCCAGCATGCTCTCTGAAAGCCCTCATCGCTGACTGGACGGACGTACCTGCAAGATTGGACAGTTAGAGGCTGCGACTCCATGTGGGTCCTTGTCATTAGGTCGTACCATTACAAAATGCTGACGACTGCTTATTAAGAACAAATTTAAGGTACTAACATGTACGATGCACTTACTTCAGGACCATCCTGGAGCAGGCTAACCCACAGTCCCAGTGGTACAGCTGCCGAATGACAGGCACATTCAGCAGGACGACATCCTCTGAGGAAACCCGGGGTCATTATTACACTTTAAAAGCCGAACACTGACGCTGCTACCAGGAAAACAACGTTAGCTGTACGATGTGTCACTCACCTGTCATTCTGTGTCGCGTTCTTCCTCAGACACGCTGCTCAGTCTTACTTACAGCATTTAAGCCGGGGTTGGGTTTCCTCATCGATGCGACCTAGAAGAAACCAGTTGCCCGGCTACCGCGGCTTTAGCTAGCGCGGCTTTAGCTAGCGCGGCTTTAGCTGCCCGGCTTTAGCTACCGCGGCTTTAGCTACCGCGGCTTTAGCTGCCCGGCTTTAGCTGTCAGGACACATATTATTAGTTAACTAAAGTATAAGGATACATTATGGGGGGGGGGGACTATTTTAGCACGTTGTTGTGACGATGCCTCTGTCTAAAAGGCTCTTCTGTTGTTTGCTAACATACAGAGATGCTGCTGCTGCTGCTTCTTCTTGATGTTTTATGGCGCATTACCGCCACCAACTGGTGTGGAGTGTGGACCCGTCAAGAGAAGCTTCTTGTGTTTGACTATGTGATCAAATTATGCTGCCCCCGTGCGGTGCGGGGGAGCCACCGTTCTTTCTTTCTTTTTTATTTATTTAAAGCCGCGTATAACACATGTAATCTTTAATCTGTGACTGAGACTAGGAGGTAGTTTTGTAAGGTAATTTCAAACACGCATTCTTCACATTTACACAGTTTTATTGAAGAATTCCAATCATGTTTTTTAATCATTTTGTTGTTTGTTTTAGAGCAGGTTCAGATCCCATTTTGATGTGACCACGCTACTGGGTTCCATAGCTGGTGCCCATTGACATCTGTATTATAAAAATAGAAAGAAACAGATTAATTGTGGAGTAATGCTTAACTCACCCCAAAACATGTACATACATATTTTATTCAAAAGGTATTACTGCCAGCAGTGAGACATGCAAAATGTGAAAGTGATATATCAGTCACTTACTGATTCAGTGTCAACATCATTTAGATGTGTGACTTTTTGTTTTTTGTACAGATCTCTTTTTCCCATACATGTCAACAAAAACCAGTCGGTCACCGCGGGGACCTGTTGGAAAACACTCAAACTCCATGTATCGTTGCTATTTCTGGAAAAATGTATTTGTACCATGTTGATACTGAGCATGTCTACTCACCAGTCTGAGGATGGCTAATGCTGCACCCAAATTCACTATGGTTGGTACAATTCCAAATTTTCCCGCCTGCAGGATAAAGGAAGCCCACAGGTATTGTCAAAGCAAAGCGAACACACACATTTTTCTGATGAAGTCATTGCAATTTCAACATTTCTTCAGGCCTCACAGTTCCAAATACAAGGATGTCAAACCGGATCCCGTATGCTTTGATTAAGGTTCTGGTTTCCTCTCCATCTGGGGTCTTGTAGTATTTTGCAAACCTAAAACCAGGTTGTTTTTTGTTTGAATCAGTTTTGTTTCAGCTTAATGCATTAATTCATTAATAAGCACTTGTTAGAGTTGGTTTCACCTAAAGTTGTATCCAGGGGCCACATTATTGAGAGGATTCTTGTTGTCCAGCCTGCGGAAGCTGTACTTGGGGTAGCACTTCCCTGCCCACCAGTCCAGGTCACAGCTCCAGTCAATAATAATACCAAGGATACCACCCTTTATAAACATGAAATAAAACTTAATTTCATTATACAAGTGTAGACAAATATGACACTTTAATCCCTCGTGAAAGACCTGACAACTGAACTTCAAGGTCAGTAAGAGGGTTACATTTTAAAAGACTCTGGGCGTACCTTCACAGCCATGTCTTGAAATTCCTCTCCAGCCTCTGAAACGATGTGTTTGAGGCGGAATATTGGGCAGTCAGGGTCTGTTGTACGACTGAACTCACACCTCTTCAGGTATGAGGAGTTAATATGTGGCAGTATGTTTCTTCTGCGGGAGGCATGCATTTCATATTACAATGGCACACAGTGAAACAGTATGTCTGCATATACGGTCCTGACAAGAGCCTAGACCTCTCCACACATCTTTCTCTCACGATCAGCAGCACTGACCTGTGGAAGTTGAACTTCGGGTATGTTATGCTGTTTTTGATCAGAACAGTGAAGTTCTCTGCTGCAGCCAGCAGTGCATGTCTGCGGGACAGGGACACAACTTGTCAAGTCATATCTACACTATACCTTAACTACTTTAAATACGATTACACAAATATTCGTACTCAGGCAGCTTAGTGTCTATTTCAAGAGGGCACCATGAGATCACTTCACAGGTCTGGACAGTTGTGGAGTAGTTCTCACACAGCCCTGTCTGTATACCTGAGTGGAAAATGAATGTCAGGTGGTGTTTACAGCTGATGTATTAACACATATCAATGTGATGCCACCCAGTGAAGAAGGCCTACCATTGCCTCGAGGGTCACTGCGTCCCTCGATACAGTCACAGTCATCCACACAAGTAGTTGCTGGGTTTGGAAGCTGGAGGAGAAATCACCTGCGTTAATCTGTCAACTGACGTGACTCTGTTAGCATGAGGCAACGTGTACATCTATATCAGAAGGCCTGTTTTAGTAAAGTAATTGGCCTGAGCAGGTTGGTGTTAATCCATTTGTAACACTCTGTGACTCCTATAACTCCCCTGGGTGCAACGTGAGGCTTTGAACCAGGGTCCTCTGGTTGCAGTAACACCCTGCACGTGGTCTTCTGCTTTATTCTGAACAGCCCACATGATGCGACATGATCCGAAATGAGACCATAAGGAAACAATGTGAGGTGTAACTCATCAGATGGTCCTGTAATTGTTTTCACATTGGTGAGTCCATATCCATGAGTCCATTCCAGCAGCCTACTGGTGCTGAAATATTTACAGTCATTGATTTGCAACTAACACAAAGGTAAGCAAAACGAAGTTGATGGTGGCGCCAGAGGAAACGCCAGGACTTTCCTCGTCTAGGCACCACGTGTTGTTACGGCCATTTGATTTATGGATAATGAGACAGAAATGAAAAACCCAAATCCAAAAGACAACATGTTAAAGTGAAAACACTTATTTCCAACATGATCCCAAGATGTTAAACGACCAAAGAAAACAACACGATCCTGAGCTAAAGTAACAATGCCATGCTAATTTCATGATAAATCTGTTATTCTGTAAAAAAGTGCTAACCTCACTTCTAAAAGCCCCTCTCATATTTAAAATGTGTAGAGGAGTGCTGTTCCACCACATGGCACCAGTGTTTAAACATTTTAAAATAGGTTTCTGATCAATTAGACTCAGTTAGTAGACTAGATTTGTTGGGACACTAAATGACAGATAAATTAACAATGAAAATTAGTTGCAACTCTAAAAGACTCATTGGAAACGAACCTGAACTCAACAAACCATCATCACCCTAGAAATGGTCTGAGCAGGAAGATCACAGGTCAGACCAGGTAGGGACTCACCTCAGGACACCGCGACTGAGTCTGACGGGGGGTAACAACCACGTTGGTTAACACAAAGAATGAATTATCACCCTGTTACACACAAGAGAAGCACAGATGTCACAAGGCATTGGAAATGTCTTACTCACAGCCAGAGTCGATCAGTTAAGCACAATATACCATGGATCCCAAGTTAAAGTGGAGAAAGGTCATTATGCTTTTGTAATAAAGATGCAATGCACGTTTAAAAACCTGAGGTGGGATAACATAATCAGCCACATCCCAAAATTGAGGGTCCATGTCAGATGTGTTGGTGAAGGCAAAACCTTTCACTTTGGTGGTGACGGTGCTGATGACGGAGTCTGTCTGCTGGTAGGCCTTCCGCACCACACACACATACCTGCAGGGTTACAGCGGTATGATACTAACAATGCAATCAAAACACCAGGCAGCTCATCACAACTATATATCCACATTTGACCAAATCCCATGTTCCCCCATCAAAGCTTTCTGTCACTTACCCCACCACATACAGCAGCACCAGAAGCTGGACGAACCTGAAGAGACATCCTACCCGTATGCTGGGAATAAGCAGAGTTTTTGGTGTTTGATAATAAAAGAGAGAATGCAGACTCTCGCAGCTGCCTGGGTTCTTGCTCATGGCTGCACCACTGATGCACTGTTCAGTACACGACTGCACGTATTCAAATCATCGTAACATAATCATATCCACTGCATGATGTTTTACATACAGTAGTTAAATCAAACCATATACAGCAAAGGCTGGACAACAGCCCTGTCTACATTTTCTGACCTTAGAGAACGTGTCGAGTCAGAGACGAGTCAGTGCAAAAACAGAGCTGGTTGAAAGGAGAAGGTGAATTTTCCAACCACTTTTGATCTTTGTTACGCTGATTCAAAGAGCCTAAAATACAAGTTACATGTAAGTTACATGCAACAGCAGGAGGCGGCAGCGTGGAATCTCGTGTATGTGCATGTTATTACCGTACGTACAGTATGTCCTCTCACCAGTGTTGGACCATAGTAATAACTGTTATGTAAATGTTTACGTATAAATCAGCCTGATATTAGCGTTTAGACATGTTTATTCCTGTGGCTTGTACTTGAACACTGACAGTTAAATCTGGCCTGAGACTACAAATGAACACTGGCCATTTTGCTCATATTCATTCACATTTGGTGTAAAATAAACCTGCTAGATAAACTTAAATATTAAAGTAAATAGTAAACTTCACTTTACAGTTTCTAGATATTTGATCCTGTAGTAATAATCCTAAAGACTAGATCTGACTGCAGTATTATCCTACTGTACATTAGAACACTACTGTATATTTAGCTAAAATACATATGCAGACACTTTCTACACTATGTAATACTCATTCATAGTATTCAACACGGTGCATCCCTTAGCTAATGCAATCATAGTAACCAGGGGGCCAACTCTCGTCTCCATAGTAACGAGTGTCTCAGAGGCCTTGATGCAGGAGGAGTTAGAGGAGATGGTGACACAGCGAAGCAGCTGTTACAGGCTGGTGGATGACTGCTGCTGTTGCTCCAGTGTTCATGCAGCGCGACACTCTCCCCCAGCTTCAATACATGACACACACACAGTTTCATGATTTCACTTTGTGAAAGGTGCGTGACAAGCGGGTGAAACTGTCCCTTTAAGGTGCACTGCTGTGCAGCCTCTCTGGTAATCTCTTGCCTGGGGTGCAGATACGCAGCCACTAAAGTGCAGCAGACACAATGACACTTTGTTAAAACACCACATTTACATGCCACACGCCCACACAGCCTGCACCCCGAGCAAGGCATTAGCTGAAACATCTTCTGCATCATACATAATGATTTTAATTACACTGGAAGTTTAGTTTTTAACATTTAACATCAGGATTGCAGTATTTACATGCTGGATGCACTATATTTCCCCGAACAATGAATTCTGATGTGCATGACTGCTGGGGAGGAGCGTGTCACAATAAGAACACTTGAAAGCAACATTGATTAAGACTAAGTTTTAATTTCCTAACACACATTGACTTCCATGAACAAAGGAGAGATGCAATGTCACTTTGGTCTAATGGTACCTTGGATATAAAGTCTGTATAAAAGACCATGTCAGATCACAGACACTTTTCCCAGTGGTGTAGCTTTCAAGTTTCTTTTAGTTATGAAGTTCATGTTGTCATATTCACACAGGTAAGAAAGAAAGGCTACAATAGACTGTATAAATATACACACATACATATTATATATATATATATATATATATAATATACATATGGATATTTTTCATTGGACAACGCAGACACAAACACGTGTTCATCATCATCATCATCATCATCAATAAAACAAATGAAGTACAGTCATTATGTTTTGTGTTTCAGTGCTGCATTTTCAAGTACAACATGAAGGCATCTACAATGTTTTATAAGACAAACGTCCACATTAATGAAGGTACAGTGAAATGTTGTCCAGCTAAACTCGTCAGAATGAAGCCGACTCTTCGATAACGCCATTGTTGGCTTCGCACACAAAGAACAACAGACACTATGGCGTCACTTTCTGAAACTGCTGAATTTATGATGACTCATTGGAGCAAAGTCTGCGTCGCGCCCATTTAAACGACCGATGGCCTCCAACAAAGCTTATAAAAAAGAGTCAAGCCCCCCGTCGTGCAGGCTGCCTTCATTGGCGTTGTCAAAGCTGTTCTTCCCGTGGATCTGTTTGAGGTGCTTGCGAAGAACTGGCTTGTGAGCGAAAACCATGTCACAGTAGTTGCAGCGGTGCGGCTTGTCCCCACTGTGCAGGTTTAGGTGATCCAGCAAAGAACACTTTTGGGTGAAAGTCTTGCCGCAGATTTTACACTGGAAGGGCTTGATGCCGGCGTGGACGCGCATGTGCCGGTGCAGGTTGCCCTTCTGCGTGAAGGTCTTGCCGCACAGGAGGCACATGAACAGCTTGTGCATCTTGAGGTGGTTGGCGTAGTTCTCCAGCTGGCGGAAGACCCGGGAGCACTTGGGGCACTGGTGGTACCACTGGAGGGGTTTGTCATAGTTCCTCTGGTGCCCACTGTGTTTCTCTGCCGGAGGAGATGGAGGAGGAGGACTGAGCGGGTATCCAGCCATGCCAGGCTGAACCGCCATCTCACTGCCACGACTGTCCACAGTTGAGTTGATGAGGGAGTGCTGGGGCTCAGGAGAGTGGAGGGCAGCAGGTGGGCTGGTGGGGAAGTGACCAGTGCTGGAGTTTCCTGCTACGTCAGTCACAGACTCCACTTTTACTATAGTAATGTCACTCTCCACCAGACCCTGCCTTGGACGTCTGCCTAAGATCTGGAGAGGGGACTTAGGCTGTATGATCACGTCATCATCGTCGTCTCCATCGCTGTTGTCCTCAACCTGCTCCACCACCTCCTCCTCCTTCTGATGGACAGTCCGAATCTGAGAGCGCTCTTGCTCTCTCGGGGTCTGGGAGGATAAAGCCTCGTCCCTCTTCTCCATCCTGATATCCACATCCACCTCCAGCTGGCGTGCAGGCTGAGGTTTGATGAACTTACTGAGAGCCTGAGTGCACTGCTCCACAATGTGGCCCATTTGGAGGAAGCTGGCCACTGTCAGGTAATGCACCAGCTCCAGCTCAGGAAACTCCAGCTGACCTGTGTAGCAGGACAGCAGCAGCTGCCGGCCCACCTCCGCCTCCTGGATCATGGAGATCTGGACCTCCCTGGAGTCCTGCTGAAGGATGAACTGGTCCCTCAAGAAAGAGGAGCCAGCAGCAAACACTACCTTGTGACCAGGGACCTCCAGCTGGTTGATGCGCACGATGACATCACAGAAGCGCCTCTGGTGTCGTAGGAGGTTCATCTTCTGCAGCATGGAGTCCCCAAATGTGGCGAAGTGGAACTGCAGGATCACCTGGTTCTGGGCCATAGCAAACCGAGGGCCAGCAGCAGTGCACCTGGTTAGTTCGATTACAGAGACTGTATCATCTCTCCTGAAAGGTTGCACACTATAAATTGTGTGAATTTGATATTTTGTCTTTAACTACATAAAGACTTACATAATCAGCAGCCAAAAAATACACAACTCACATTAAACTCTGCTTCATGTGCATTCATATTGAGACACATTTAAAGGTAAAGAGCTGCTTCATGTAAATCAGTCATCATGAGCTTCACCATGAGCTTCAGAGCTTCACCATGAGCTTCATCATGAGCTTGAGAGCTTCATCATGAGCTTCAGAGCTTCACCATGAGCTTCATCATGAGCTTCAGAGCTTCATCATGAGCTTCACCATGAGCTTCATCATGAGTTTCATCATGAGCTTCATCACGAGCTTCACCATGAGCTTCATCATGCTCGCTGTTCATGTAGAGCTTGAGACTGGGGGCATAGAGGCAAAACTCGTTTCGAAAACCTTCCGATTCAACAGCAGCGTGTTTGCTCAGCTAGTTGGTTAAACAGCGTCGTGTCTGTCCACCAGGTCGACACATGTACCAGCAGTTTGCTTGGTGCTAACAGGTGAGCAAGGTGTTCGCGAAAATCAAGAAATATTGTTGAATAACGTTTACAGCTGTAAGCCGAATTACATTAAATCGTTACAAACGCGCTAAAAACGCCGTATTAGTCGGTTTAGTGATGCTAAGGTTTGTCTTTAATGTAAAAGTGTGTAATCTCAGCGGAGTCTGGCTCTGTAGCGCCGCCGGTAGCATGATGCTAAAGGACTGTGCTGGTTATGAGGAACACACGAAGCCGGGGGTTTTCCTGCTGGGTACAGCTCGAGAAAAGCCGTGTTCCTGTAGGACCGGACCGTCCTGCCTGGCGGCTGCTGCCCAGCGTTACACGGAGCAGTAAATCAGCAGCCGCCTCCATGTTTCCCTGCGGCCTCCTCCTCCTCCTCCTCCTCCGCCCGGCTCACAACATGCTACCTGACGGCTCCGCAGCTGCTCTGCACTCGGACGACGCGGATCACACTTGTGTACCTGTTCACGCCTTGGAGACAACGCCGTCAGCTGTGGGCTGTCATCGGACGGACGCTGGCCGCCGTCTGTCTGTCTGGAAAACAAAGCAGATGCTCCGGATGCGAAAGCAATTTAAAGGCCCAGCGCACTTTCTGGGCTCAGCTGTCATCCTGCGGTTCAACAAGCCCGTTACTGTAACAGCATCATCATCATCATCATCATCATCAGTGGAGGAAGACGAGCCTCAAACATCTGGGACAGAAACACTGACAAGGCCGCCAGGTCACGTGTCACATCTTAAGGGTCACAAATGAAAACGTTACTGCATCATGTCTGGATGCATCTTGGATCCAATAATCAGTCAAGCATCGATTTAGTACACAATTATTCAAAACAAAGATTTATTGTAATTATTTACAAAAAGTACAAAACAAGGCTGTTCATCATCAGCGTGTAGGTCAAGTCTTCTTGAAAAACCTGGAAAAGATGACAGAGGTCATTCAATTACAAAGTCCTGTGTGGTGTTTTATCTGCTGCACATATTCCTGTTTTGTCACCAAAAATAAATCTTTTATTTGCAGGAAATCATTAATCCCTAACTATTATGTTGTGAATAAATGGGTTGAATTAAACGTAACAACAGTCAAAGTGAAATGTCCAGTGGTCAGGCAGGAATTGCATCTTTGAAATTCTAGAAACACTAGAATGACTTTAGATTGTGAACATTTGAATGAATTAACAGGGTGGCCAATGCACTGCACTGTGCTGACGTCCATACCAGGTGAAACTGTATCCACCCAAAATCACCAAGGCAACCAGTCCTATTGCTGCAGCAGCAGACAGAGACGACACCTTCAGGACATAGGATGCACCTGGAACAAGGACATGTGTGATTAGCACTTTCTACATCTGCTGTTTTCTGCATTTCAAAATATTTTTGGTGCCTTCTGGCATAAACAAGGTAAAATCTCATTTCCAAAATAAATCTCAACCCAAAAGTCACAATTTATAGGGTTTGGGGATTTTGGCCAGTGAATTACCTCTTACTTTAGCCCACAGCACACAGGAACTTTTTAAATCCTACAAGAGAAAACATTCAGGTAATTTAACAAGTGAACTGTCTGAAAGGCCAGATGAGTCAATACGTTCTTATACCATACTGTAGAGTAGTTGCACCCACCGTTCGCCACTGACTGACAGCTCGTAAGATGATGTAATAGTTCCTGCCATTCTCCAGTGGTGCATTAAAGAAGCCTCCATAGTAGAGTTCATCCCCTACAGTGAAGTTCATCTCTGTCCCGACATGTTCAACATCAACCTGAGCAGTGATGTACTCGGTTGAGGACTTTCTTTGGTTTGAGGGGTCTGAGCTCGCAGGAGAGGAGCAGTCAAACATCATAATCCCCTCTGCAGGAAGCACAAACACTTGGTACACACTGCCAAATGAAGAACAAAAAAGCAGCTGTTGTGAAGGTGCAACGTGCAACATTTTAACTTGAGTATATTATGGCCATATTTGGGATGGAGATTTGCGTTAAGCGGGTTTATGGACAATGTGGTCTCTTTTTTTCCGATATTCTATGATCTTTACATAGAGTAACTAAACCACTATTTATTATTGGGAATTATATATATTTATATTCATTCACAAATTAATAGGCTGCTATCCATAAGGCACGGAGGACTTGGAACTCCTGAACATAACATAAAGGCAATGTACACGAATGAATGTGATTCAGCCAGTTTCATAGCCCGACTGATACTGGAGTTACACTGTTACTGATATTTGGGTGTTTAAAAGCATTCTGATAACTATATATCAATATCAATATATAAAACCAACAATGTTGATCGAGCTTCCTTAAAGGCCCCACACATGATCAGCTGTAAAACTGCTTTTCCTGCGGCGAGAGCAGCGGGGCCCAACATGGCGTGACGGTGCACCGTTTGAAGTTGCCACCGATATTATTATAATATTTCTACTTTGAACTCAGTTGCCGCGGACTTTCAAAGCGCAACCAATGAGGATGCAGGTGCCTCTTTGATATTCCTGGTTTGCGGTAAACGTATTGCATCACTTCCGGTTGCCTGTGTTTCCGTCTTGTTGGTTGTGTGTTTCACTGCTCTAGCTAAACACTGCT
>JAVQJF010110471.1:0-14769 GCA_036023855.1 Gadopsis marmoratus | reverse complement strand
GTTACACAAATACACATCACCTGATATGCTTAAATCCAATAAGCATTCAAGTTTATACAACTTGGAGTTGGAAAATATGCATAAAAATAATTGTGCACAAAGTGTATATTTGAGATAATTTAGAAGCAGTGTTGCCATTTCACAGTTTGTCTACGAGAGAGCACTGGCACATTTATTTTTTAACTATATGTTCTGCTCAATACATGTTGAAGATCAGACTGTGAAAATCATTAGAGTAGGTTTTCTTTTTTTTTCCTGGCTTATATGACTTTGTGGTGTCTTACATAAAAACCTCATTCATTCATCTGCTTTCCTAAACGCAGCTATAATCAATATTTTTTTTTTATAACAAATGTGAAAGGGGTCACTTGTAATGATGAACCTACAGAGAATTATCACCTGAATCTGCAGCTGCCCGGCCCACAGCTTTACAGTTTTAGTTCACTCTCATCGCTCTCATAGCGTCAATTTTGGCACTGATGAACACAGTGGAGCATTTAGCAGGTAAAGAGCCAGATATTTCCATCAGTAGCCCAAAGAAAGACTAAAAAGAGAGTGAATATTGGACTTACATTCACAAGATGGTCAAATGAAGGAATGATCATGTTGCTTCATAACTGTTGGATGACCAAATAAACATCTTGTTTCCGCTGCCCCCAACTGGTCAACATAGTCAGTTATTGCAGGTTTAAAAAACATACTGTGTTTATATATATGTGTATATGTATATATGACAAGAGGCACAAGCAGACATGGCTTTGTATAATGTGTAAACATCTAATTCTGTTTAGGCGCCCTAAAACGCTCCAGCTGCTCATGAACTCTGTGCCTCTGTTCTGACTCATGAGGATAAACATGTTTGTTCTGGATCTCAGAGAAGTTGCTCATTCAGAGTTGTTAGAAAAATGAAGTACTGCGCATCTGAGCCATCACCCATCCGCCGTGGTTTAATAAATGAGATCTACACTATTTTATAATCTGTCTTGATATGTGTCTAAATCCCTACCTCCCTCCCCCCCGCTGTATTCACCACCACTCCATCATATAAATATATCTGTTCTGCTTAAATGTTGCTCTGACTTTTGGGGCTAATAGTACTAGTACTAACACCCATCCTTACGCTCCAGTAAAGGCCAAAATGTGTTGATGTTACACTGCTTCTGTCAGCTGAAAGTGGGTCAGAATCTCAGTTTTTTTATCTTATTCTATTCACCCCTCACCTGTAACGCAGCTTGACCTTTACTCAGGCTGCCGATCTTTCATTGAAATGTTGTTACTGTGCCGCAGCCATGCATGTGCTTTTAACTGTCAGTTTCAAGCATGGGTGTAGTTTTTCAACTCAGAGGTCATTGGACCTGTTAGCTATATTAATGGAATATTAGCTAACAGTAATGGATTAACGGAATATTAGCTAACAGTAATGGATAAACGGAATATTAGCTCATGGATAAATCGAAAATGACCTAACAGTAATGGATAATAGAATATTAGCTACCAGTGATAGTTAAATAGAATGTTAGTTAACAGTAATGGATTAATGGTTGAAACATTCAAATTCAAATAGCAAAGTTGACCAAACCACCTTAAACATTCACAGTGCAACGTTATTGTCATTTTTTGGCTGGTGTAGATTAGTGTAGAGAATCTGGCTGGGAACCAGTGCCTTCAATAACCCCATAGGCTGATATCATATCAAACACATTTGATCAGATTTTCACTTTTTAAAAATCAGTTTTCCCTAAATAAATCTACCTATGAAACATGAAAATCTTTGCTGTTTCTAATATGTAACATATGTCTAATTCTGAATTAAGATTATTTTCATTCTGCACTGGAAACACAGCTCCTTTCCAATTTAGACTTTGAGATTGAATGCCGCTTCAAGTACACTTTTTGCAGCGTGTCGGAGATAGCAGCTGTGTGTGTGCCTATCCTCGTTTAACTTGCCACGGTCCAGAGTGGCAGATAAGAGCTCACTAAATAACAAGGAGCAGCTAGCGGGCCAATCTGCCCAGGGAGAAGAGACAACCCCTCAGGACCGTGGCCCTCAAATTCAGTGACAAGTTAATCTAGAGAGGGCTGCTCTTCAACTGGATTTATTCCTTTGAGTGTGTGTGTGTGTGTGTGTGTGTGTGTGTCAGACATGCCTGCACCAGGTGTTTGTGCAGCACACACTTTACTGCAAGCTTTGACAATAAAATCATAGCTCTCTCAACACCTTCCCATCCTGGCTTATAAATATTACACTGACCCTGCTTTTACTGTCCCCAGACGCCTGCAGTCCCATGTAATGAAATGAAGAGACAGGCAGGTAGTATTATTTGAGTGAGAATATTAAAGGATTTATATTGATCAATAACTTCATCATTATGTGTTATATGTGTATAAAGAGTACCAGGAGAGGAATCTGCCTCATCTGAATATGTTCGCGTTGATGCTTTTCCGACCAGAAACCTGACATTCACTGAGTTTGATATCTACCTTATATACTATGCTATGTGAGTGTGCACTTTGCAATACGCACAACGTATCCTCTTGTGTGTGCGTATGAGAGTTAAGTCATGCACGTATAATTGTGTATCTGCTCGCCTGTGTATGTATGCGTGTGTGTGCCTGCTCCGTCTAAGGTTGTGTGTATGTTTCTACCTACTTGCTCTTAATTAGGGGAAGCAGTAGGCATTGCAGTTCTGGAGGGGATTTTATGGCTATGTAAACATCATACATCATGATTCAGCGGGGTGAGGCGAGAGCAGCCCAGCGGCTGCCAAATCTCACTTAGATTGCTGTCTGGATTGCAACAGTCAGGGGTGACACAGCCTATGTGGAAGTGATGACTGATTTGTTTCTCTGGGTCAGGACGCATGAGGGTGGATGTTTGTCTCTAGGTATTTGCACTTTAAGTATCACATATGCTCACAATGAAAGCAAAGGCTTTAGTCACATATTTACCATTATGTGCCTATTTCTGAAAGCGACAGTAGAAGCTAATGTCAGTTACTGCCAATTCGATAACATCTCAGATAACTGTGTCTTCACTAATATCAAGGAAATTACAACTGAAACTCTGATAATGGCATTATTGTCAAAATGATTATTGCAAACAAAGGAGACGATGTCGCTTCGATTTTACCCACCATCACCCTGTTCTCTTTTTATCTTGCCAGAAGAGGATAAACGTGTTATTTGTCTTGCCATTTGCACAGACTCTGTAAGCTATAGTCCAGTTTTTAGTTTGACTCCTTTTGTTCCTGTTTTGGCATCCCAACACATGTACCACTAAATCTAGCACTGTGGCACAAAAGCCTCCACTGCTTGTGGATGTTGTAACAAGCTTTACTGCTAACTGTCAATCAATTCAGTTTACAGTGTGAAGTAAAGCTCCCATTTGTTTCCAACACTCCCACAGTAGCCACTAGGCTATTCGTTTCACTGCAAGTGGCGAGATATTTCACCTGCTTTGCTGCAGCACATGATGGATGGGTTGCGCGCTATCAGGCAGTGTTACGTTTGTCATGTACAGTATGTGAAGTCAAGCATGCTCTTATTCACTTTGTCGCAGAGGGTGACAATCATGGTAAGGGGAAGGATTGCTGGGAATTGCTCGGCTACATCACAAAATGCAAATGTGTCTTACATTACAGAAGAGGAAGATTATTCTGCAGATAACTCTTTCAGAGGAAGTTGCTTGCTGTTTGCTGCGATCCTAGAAATAGGACAGGATGAAGTGGTGAAGTTATTAGTCTTTGCGATAAACAACCACTGCTACTGGATATATGTAAGGGGAAGCATGCAGCTGCCACGGAAGGCCACTCACAGTTCTTGCAGTCTCCACACAGCCCACGCTGCACATACGCAAAATTTAATTCTTGTGTTTTAGCTCCGGCGGGACCCTTTCTGTGTGTCTCCGACATTCATATCTTCAAACGATGCTCTGATCAATGTGATCTAAGAGCCCACTTTGACGCATCTCACACCAATTTTCCAAAGGAGCATTGAAAGGCAACATTAAAATTCTGCACTGGTTATTAAAAACTTTCTAATAAATTAAAAGAAATATCAGCTTGTCAAATTATAAAAATACAGTAAATACTTGAATACAGTAAATTTCAAAACTTAGTGCTGGAACGACTGATTAATTGATTAGTCGGTTGACAGCAAATGACAACAATTATAATTATTTAAGCATTTTATCAACCAAATATGTGAAACATTCACTGGTGAGGATGTGCTGCTTTTCTTTGATTCCTATTTTAATCATTAAATAAATCCACAATCTACGAATGTTCAAATATTTCTCATTTCAACAGTTTCACTGCTGGACACAAGATGTCTTCTGCTTCAATGCAAAGTCAATTCTCAGTGTGTCATGTGCAGTGGAGGCGTCCCGTTTCCACATCACACTCGTGTAGGTTTCATATTGGAAGGTCATGCTTGTAGATAGTCAGATTTAATGTGAGCACAGCCTTCTAGTTTCAAACTGCACGTAGATCATTCTGCTCAGTGACGCTCGAAAATCCAAGTAAACTAACACAAATCAAAACATATTATTGAGCGGTGGGACATTTTAAAGAAACCAAGACAACGGTTTACTTAGTTTGTATTACCTGGTGGAACGTTTTTGCCCAGGATAAATGGTTCCACACCTCTGAAACAAATGTTAATGTATGCTGTTATTACTTCCTTTGTCATGGATGGAAAGTAACTAAGTACATTTAGTTTATAAGATATGGTCCGTTGCTGTTGATGAGACTACCCACGCATATATAGAACAGATTATAATAGCTCTACCTCACTCAGCAACATTTAATTACTGTTTACATGCAAATGCATGAATGATAGTCTTCCAATAATATAATCATTCAATCATTCAATCATTCAATACTTCTCTACTTTTGCACATGTAAACCTTTGAAAGCAGAACATTTACTTGTAATAGAGTATTTCTTTAGTGCAGTATTGCTACCTTCACAATTATTGTACATTATCTCAACACTTCTTTCACCCAAGTCACCCAAACATGCACACTTCACAGATTTCTGCAAATACAGTCACTATGTGGATAATCACTGACAAGCTTTGCTCTCTGTGTTGACCGTTGCTTCTTTTCTTGAGCTGAGGTTTTCCTGCACCATGTCTCTGATGTCTTAATATGCTAATGATTTCTGATGCTGAAAATGCCGTTACTCTTACAGTAAAGTCTGCCTCATCTGCGTCAGTAAACCAACGGGTCATATTGGATTTAAAGTACTTGCAACGGGTTATATCAGGTGAAGGTATTAGAGACTTTCATTATGTTCACTCTTTAGAGGCAGTTTCAGTTGCTCCAGTGTGTGTAAGATATTTCTCTTTCTTTGTCTCCCTCATTTTGTCCTATCTCGTCTATTACGCAGCTGAAGAGGGTTTATTCTTCTTTTAGGAACTCCACAGTGGGACTAACCTGATTTAATGAAAAACAGATAACAAAAATAAAGACTAATAGACATTGTGGGGTAAGCATGGTGGTGGAAGAAGCATCTAATACCAACCATAGCAATGCTGTTTCTAATCTTAAAGCGGTCTGCTCTCTTTCACTTGCTTGAATTTGTGCATTACATGAGCACCCTGTTTATGGGCCCAACATTATCCAAAACCTCAGAGGAGCATTAACCTCTGGTCATACAGAGTCCAGAGTGAAATAGGGTTAATCTTCACTTTATAAGAAGTACTCTGACACCTGCTAAGCAATGCCGTCCTGCGCACGAGTCAAAAACCACACCACCTCCCTCTCCGGGAGAGTGGGTGGTTAATCAGCCTTAGCTGCGGATGTGTTATTTCTGATAGGTATGGGAATGAAGCTTTCTGATGTAGCCCAGGCCTGGAGGCCATCCCTCCACCAGCTGGCCCCTGCCCACTGGCATACACCCTCTCCTCCCAATCTTTCCTTTCTCTCTCTCAGCAGCGAGCTGTGTGCAGCTACTGACCCTAATCCCGAACCGCTGCTGTCACTTCTGCTTAGCCACTGCTTCTGATTACTCTACAGGGGTATGCCATAAAAACCCACTTTCTCCATTTTCTCCAGCTCAACACATGAAGCGGACGGCCGATGAATTGTGCTCTGAGGGATTTCAAGAACATAGACTTTTTTCCTTCTTCTTCTGCTGCCACTCTTTGCCCTTACCCCCGTGTGTGCTGCATTCGCCGGCAATTTCTACAGCAGCTGTGGAGCAACAAAGATGGCATATGAATTCCACAGGTGTGGAATTGTTTTCTGAGGGTTTTTTTTTTTATTTGACATTTCACACCTTTCTGTGTCTCACATGGAAGAAGCCATTGTGAAAGGTTCTATATACAATAAATTACATAAGTGTGAGGGATTCTCATGAGCCTTAAATATGTGTTTGAATTCCATGAAAACATTCCCTCCATTAAAATGCGTCACCATGGTCTTCATCCTGGCATGATATCTAACCATGACAGTTCTGCAGAACATCTTTTATATGAAATGAAATAAAAGCAGGAAAAATGCCATCTTTGACAGGGCACTCGTGTTCCCTGGACTATAAAGAAGAAACCCAAAATTAGGCTGATCGAAAACTACCCAACCATTATGAGCATCTTTTGAGTTGTGTGCCTTTCTCTTCAAGTGTTTTAAAGGATCTTCTTAGTTAAAGAATTTGAAGATGCTGGGGGATCAAACAGAAGAGCATCTGCACTGTAAACAGAGAGGAAGTTACCACTGAGCTCCCTAGACTGAAAGCCAGTCATCTGGAGGAGCTCGACTCTGTGGACTGTGTTCATCCCTCAGTTTGCCTCTTGTGATTCAGCGGTAGAAAGGTTATGGGCTGTGTGTGTGTGCGCAGACTACAATACATATTTGTATTATAATTAAATTTTCATAAAATGGACATCATTTACCGTTGCAGTGAGTTCCAAGATTGTTTTTAGTCAATTAACTTCATCTCAGTACGTGTTTAATGATGATGCCTTTTTTTAATCTTGAACAGTCTTCCTGTCACTTTATAAAACTAGTTTTTGCAGAAAAGGGATGCATGGGGAAATTCACCAGAAACATAGGATATTATGTCACTGTAATTGGTGATGCAATTTTTACAGTTACATGCCGGACTATTTCTTTGCCAGGCATGGTGACTTCCTGCAGTCGTGACATCACCATGACGTTACCAGGCAACCAGCGTAGACTTCAGGAAGGCATTGGCTCATAAGGACTTCTTCCGAGCCTGTGTGTAATGTCTTCAGGAGCTTCAGGAGGGGGGCGTTCCGAGGAAATAGCCCAGATGATGTCATAGTGATGTCATCAGGGTTATCTCAGCTTGGGCTGGGAGATTTCAAATTCACAACAACTGATAGCATGGAGAAAGAAAGATGTGGGCATTTATCAGGCAGGGATGGTCTAATAAAAAATGGCATCAAGTTGCATTATGGGAAATATAGGATCCAGCAGTTCTGGAGATTGACCATTACTATTACTATTACTATTTTGACTTCCCACTACTTTATGAAAGTGCAATACTAAATTGCTGGAGCACCTCTTTAACTGCATAATTGAAGGCACGTTTTTGTCTTAGTTTGTAACATGGCCTGCAGGTGTGTGTGTGTGTGTGTGTGTGTGTGTGTTAGTTACTGTGCTAATACAGGTGCAGACTGAAATCCAAGACAGACGTTTAAGATCATTGCTTTTTCCCCACCGTGCAGACATTAGAGACCTGGGTCCTGCATGCCCAAATACACCTGATTTATTTTGTAAATGCAACTGTGAGTAGACAACCTGGCATTATTCATGGACTGTATTGTGTTGCTGCAGGTCATATGGATAATTTTCTTGAGCCAGAATGTGTCTGAAACATGACTCATCTCTATACTTTCACTCACTGGAGGCCACATGTACTCAAACTCCCTGTGAGGCTCACCTGGGTAAATTGGAGACAGTTCTCCTCTCTGCACCCCTTTATTCACTTTATGGCGCGTGGTATCACATAGCTCAAACCCAAGTCGTTGATCAAGGGAGCGGCGGTAACTTGTTTGAGATGAAAAAAGAGCACCGCCAACGCATTTACCAGGGTCAATGTCACGACTACGTAGCCGCCAGTGCAGCACATGGGGGAAAACGGAGGAAAGGAAGAGTGGGAGAAAAAAACAGGGGTTGGGGTTAATGTAGGTTTTGCTGAAGGAAGTAGCTGAAATATACATCACAGCTTGCCGTTCTTTTGAGATCCCACTGCAATATCGGGAGGAGCAGGGGTGGGAGAATGGAAAACATGCTTTTTAGTCACAGAGAGATGAAACTCAAACACTGCGCGGCGAGAGATGGCAGGGATACAACAGCGGAAGCGGTCTTAATGTAGCGGTGTGTTAGGTAGTAGCGTGAATTTCAATCACAGCGCCGAGTGAAATTAATCAGGGAGGTGGAGGGCTCTTGACGATTCCAGCAAAAGTGAATAAGATCACAGGAACGTCACAGTGCTGCCTATTACAGGATCAGGGTTAGACAATAAGATAATCTGCTGCTGGGGACGAGGCATTATTATGAAAAACAATGTTGTTCGAGTGTGTGTGTGTGTGTATGAATATTCTGTGTTGTTAACTGGAAGGTACAGTCAATGAGCTTACACCTTGTCAAATGCGTTCACCTTTAAAAACACTCCTTCTACTGCAATGCCTCTGTAGATCACTCTGCAATGGACACACACACACATGCTTCTTATGTATCCTGTGTGTCTATGCATATTGTCACGTATGCATACTGTATGTATTTCATCTTACTTGTGAATTTGTCCTCCTATCAGTTTGTCTGCCCTTATGCGTGTGCAAATGTGGGCGACGGCGGGTATCTGTGTTGGTGAAAATGCTGGAGCTGCTCTGTATTCCCGACTCCCCACTGTGATGCAGAGGCAACAGACTGAGCTATGACTCATCATGGGCTCTCAGCGAGATCTCTGAGGTCAGACACAGCAGAATACAGGCAGACAGATTGGCAGAGAGACATACCAAGAGGAATGGGCTTTAACAAGCGTGTGAACATGGGCTTGAAATCTAACGCCAGGTCGTAGCCATTCCACTAAAAGAGACAGGCTAACCAGACAGCACAGCGGCGTTATCACACAAAATGCTTGTTACATAAACAAGCTCAGATCCTGCTTCCAATTTGAGCCCAATTACACGGTGCTCACAGGCCATAGGGAGAAACACAGATCTCAGGGCAGATTAGGGATCTCTCCAGCACGCCCAGCACGGGGGCTCTCAATAGAGGCTAAATGCTGTCATTCTGCTGTGATCTCGCAGATGGGCAAAGTGCAGGGCAGATAGAGCCAGGTGTGTGTGTGGGTGTGTGTGTGTGTACAGGTGAAAGAGGCAGTGAGTACGAAGGTGTGATCGCGTTCTGTGGCTGCACATAACAAGCAAGGAACCACATTTGACAAGATTTTGTGCTAAAGAGGCTCATCTGATAAGACTGTTGTGGTTGATTGTGTAGAACCACCAATGGGTAATGAGAAGAAATGCCGAATTCCATCCTCCACCTGCTAACTGCCACTTCACAGGCAAATTCCGGATCCCGCATCCAGAGGATGCCAAGGGCCCTCAGGAGGTGTGGGTCCTCGACAAAAACCTCTTTAGGGACTCCTAAATCCTCCCATGAGAAAGACAGGCTGGGAAGGTGATTGTCTGCTGGGTCCAAAACTGGTCGATTCATTCTGTCACGTGATGCGCTGTACACGCAGGAAAGGACACAAATACAAGAAGACAGCCAGGCAGGAAGACAGGCAACTGATGAGTCGAAGTCCAGAGACAAAAGCATGAGGAACATCCACAGGTGCAAAACAGGAACACAGGCCAAGCAACTGTGACGAAACTGGGGGTACAAACAGAATGAGTACAAACAGAATGAGTCGACAAAGGTCAAAGGAAAGCAACTGGTACATATAGACAAGGGACTAATAAGGGAATCCGGTGAACACTAGGGAACAGGAGTGGCTAGTCAGTGACACACAAGGGCAAGAACAGATAGGAAGGATGTCAAAATAAAACAGGAAACACAGACAAAACCCACAGGATGTAACAAATACAACCTGGTTGTTGTTGAAGTGCAGGTAATATTAGCCCGTTGGAGAAGCTAACATTTTTGTTAGCCCTATAAAACCATGTAAACAGACTGTATTATAATATATCCGATGGAAAAAAACTGAAAGCATGAATTATGTGTGCTTAAACTCATACTGCCCTGAAAATGTGCACATCAAATATAGAGATAAAGAAAACACATTTTCCAGTATTTAAGTCCTTCCCACTCATGATGAGAAGGTAATGGTACAGTTACTTCATTAACAAACACAAAGTCCCCACATGCAACTAACTAATCTTTAACAGCACATTAGCTGACTAATGTTTAATGTCAGTATTAAGTTGGCTGCTTCTCTATATTTTCCCCCCTCTCTATTTTACATACCAGTCTTTGTTAAGCTTTCTTGGATTTTTGTTTCACGTACAGCATATCTTTAACAAGATACCTTTACACACTCATTCGGAGCAGAAGGAGTTAACAAGTCCTTTTCACAAAAAACAATTCACAATAGGAAAAGCACAGGTTTAATCATTATTAATTAGTAAAATGAATAATGACTGACTTACAGTCCATTTAGCTGCTTCAGTTTCAGGGTCCTGTTTGTGCTCTCTGTCGCACTGTCATGGCTCACTGGGACACTGGAATAGTCCTTAATGTGACTAGTAACACCCATGCTGTTCCTACTATGCGACTCAATAATATCTGCTGTGAAAAAGGTCATATGACCCTCAACTGTTTGTTTCAATACCACAGGTGCTCCATGTGAGGAATGTCCTCCAGTTGTAAAGGTACTGTATAGTGAAACACGTGGTGAAGATTTGAAACACAGTGAATATGTTGAAGTAAAAGGGGAAGATGCTTACATTCCAAAGTGATTGCTAAACCAGTTCCTCAAGTATCTTTTTGGCTATTCTAACCAAACCATGTATGTGCATCAACCTAAACCTAAAGTTATATATAATATATCATTTCTGTATCTAACTGTGTAGAGACCCTTTGAAAGCCCCTCAGGTCATGGACATCCTCAGACCCCATATTAGAAAAAACTAGTTTAGTGGAAGTAACTGTTATGAAAAACTATGGAGTGTGTTAAACATAGTAGAGCTAAACGGGCCAGTGATTTAAAGGCATATTTTGAAATTCAAGTTGCAGGGTAATGGTCCCAGTGGTCCAAATGAGCAAATTGCCAGGAAGTCTGATTGACAGGGAATGGGCCATAAGAAGTGGGAAACGAAAAAGTGCTGTAGCTCAGAGCAGTTAGCAGTCAACTCTTGACTTCTTTGCAGTTTTACTCTTTTATGTTTTAATCTATGCGTGTATATTTTACTCAGTTGTATTGTACCAGGTGTCAGCTTTATGTCATGCTGCTCAATCAACTGGTTGTTGTTTTTTAAATCCCCTTTACATCTGTCATTCTTTTTCAGCTTATCTTCCATTTTTGATTGTATGTCATTTCAAATGTAAATACATGAATTTAAGCTCATGCTACTGATTATAAACTTTTCATAATGTCCCTTTAAACGCCAAAATGCATTTGTAAAAATATCTGAAATATCTGAATATTATGTGCACTCGTGCTGATTGAGTTGATTTTTGACATATTTAATGGGGGCTTCAGAACACCTGTGTAGTAGGATTTATTGCATAGCTGTATATAACTAATACGTTCTAACTGTACGTGTCACATAAATGAGCTTAATCACATCTGTGTGCAATTGTGACCATTTTGAAGTTTGAATTTGTACCATACACAGGTGACTTCAAATACAATGGGATTGGATGATGACTGCATGTCATCATAATCAGCATATGTACAGTTGTTTGTATTGTACTCAGGTGCTTAGTTATAACTACAGTTGGCTGTTTGAGTCCAGCTCCCGGCCATATGTCAGGTAGCTGTGGTTCTGTTCCAATTATTGTAATAACTCATACTCTAAACTATACATGTCATAATGAGCTTATTCACAGTCGATCACTGTACAATACTGAGAATTTTGAAACTTGAATGGAGTTTGTGCTGTATACAGCTGCTGAGCCACAAATACAATGGAAGTGAATGGGACTCCATAGACATTAATATATACAATATAACTAATAATAACTCTGGGCTAAGGCTATAAGGAGCTTATGCGATTAGTGTGGTATACTGAGCATTTTGAAATATGAATGGAGTTCATGCTGTTTACAATAGCTGAGTTATAAAAATAAGTAAAAAAAACATTTAAAAAACTCATCAAAAACAAATGACATCAATCTTCAAAAAAATAGACACGAATTTAGTTAGAGATGTTAATCAAAAATGTCTTAAAATATGTTGTTCAAGGATTATCTTGTTAAATATCCAAATGTATGCACATTTTATGAGAATGCAAGAAACAGTGTAGAATTACACATTTATCAATATATGAACAGTATCTATGGCATAAAAGGTTTTGAATTTAAGGTGAGGGGAAACAAATGCACAGAAGACATATTACTCCTGATCAGTTCAGACCATCCGATAAGTAAGATACGTACAGCATCAATGATTTAAGTCATCAGTAGACCCATATTAGAATGTCTTCCTTTTGCATTAAACAGTGACCTTATATTTTGTATAACATCAGTAAATATTAGAGAGCAAAATCAATCAGTCGATCAACCCTTTAGTCTCAACAGATGATTAAGTTGCTTGTTAACACTGCACTTTTATATTCTACTTAAACAATTCCATCACACATGCTGAAGCTCATTTTAACGAGCATAATTTAGTTTCCTCGTGTATCTTCCTGTCACTGTGACCTGCGAATCCCTCAGAAGAGGAACACTGGAATTAAACAACAGCTAAACAACAAACACACACACACACACACACACACACACACACACGTCACACACTTAATCTGCATAAAACATTAAAGGGGGATTGTCACTGAATTTGGATAATAGCTGAAACTTCCTGCATCAACGTGTGAGTGTACCTCATTGCTCTCATGCTTTGCTGCACAGTGCAGCCCCTTTGCACTGCAGTGGACTTGATGGTGAAATGTGATTCCACACTGCCATCTTGTGGCGACACAGAGCGGCGCATCTTGGCGCTCGGCTGGCTCTGACAGGAGAACATGCTATGGTATTACAAGGTTAAACGGTTTACTGATTTAAAATTGCAGTGTGACTGTTTACAGAATTTACTGGCCATGGACACGTCACACCTCTTACCCTCTAATATTAAAAGCAGCCAAGTGGATCTTAATAATGGGTTTGATATATAAAGCTGTAGACACAAATTAAACAGGTGGGCAACATGGCAGGCCTCAAGACTGCACACAGTGCTGGGAGATCTTTTAGTGTGGAGTAAAAAGTACAAAATGTGCCTCCAAAATGTAGTGAAGTAGAAGCATAAAGTATGAAATGCAAATGCTCTACCTTAGTAACGTACGGTTAAACATACTGTAAGTATACAGTACTTGAGTAAATGTACTTTGTTACATTCACCATTGCACACAGTTTGCTTATGCATGGCCATATAGAAATCCACCATCCACAAACACACACACACACACACTTACACTGCGATCAATGTGCTGCATGCTTTCCAAAGGTCTCATCAATTCTGTGTCAATAATCTCAATGACTTTAGACATTTATCTGCTCGGCGAGATTGTAATTAGTCATGGCTGCTGCCTCCTGCTATTGTCCGTTTGATTAGACCACTTATTGGCATTCCATGGACTGCGAAGGAAAATGATTGCACGCATTATTTCACGTCTCGCTGCGACCTTTCTGCCACGACAAATGCCGCGTTGGTCTCACTCGTGCTGACGTACCCTTGAATCTGTCACCCCGAGATCTGTTTTGATGCCCGTGATCTAACTTTCTTTGCCACGCTCCTTCAAACCGCATTCAGACTCGCTGCCCTGCGGGGAGAGTAACAGGCTCCGCAATGTGACTCATCTTATCAGTTTCTGCCCTGATGTAACTGATATTGCACAGTGCCATACAGCCAAGACACACATGCACTGCGACTGCAAGGGAGGACGTGTGGGAGGCCGCAGATGTCGCATGTATTTGCTCATGTCTTCTCGTATAGTCTTGAGGAAATGGCTGCTGCACTGATTCAATTGATAATCCATATTTTGTGAAGAGTTTTGCTAACTGAAACTTTAATCCCATCTATGCTATATGCAGCAGAGTGCTGCATGAGGTCGGTTGTCTAATTGGCCACGAGACACACATTCAGTTTAACCCGTCAGAACAATTCATGCAGGCAAACTATACAAAAGATTTCTAATTTCAACCACTATTTTTCAATTAGGTAGTGATTTCACAAAGCCTCTGTTCATAGAGCTACCAACCATTTTGTGTTTTATTCTCATAGATAAGAGACCATTTTCTCGCTAAATAGGATGGGAGAATGTGAGAACTGCAGGGAAACAGCACTGCGCATATTGAGAGGGTACAAACAAACCCTTACAGCCTGACTGGCCATCAGTCCACTTCTGATCAAAGCTGATCAGAAAAGATTTGCAACAGAGAGTTCTTGAGAAGGTCAAAAACTTGATATGTGCCTTATCCCACCAATGATCTCTTTTTAAAGCGATTTCTGAATATTAATATACAGAGATTGATTCTGGACTGGAGACATTTGAGCAATAATAATGCAAATAATGGTGCACCATTATTTGCATTATTATTGTCCTGTTTTCAACTTTTAGGCAAAGCACGGATTGACT